>JBCAUA010186889.1:0-21468 GCA_038406235.1 Peronia verruculata | reverse complement strand
TATGTATGTATGTATGTATGTATGTATGTATGTATGTATGTATGTATGTATGTTTGTATGTATGTATGTATGTACGTGTATATGTGTGCGTGTGTATATGTGTGTGTGTGTGTATGTATGTATGTGTGTATGTGTGTATGACTGTATGGGTGGGTGGCTGGGTGGATGGATGGATGGATGGATAGATGGATGGACGGATGGATGAATGAATGAATGAATGAATGGATCAATGGATGGATGGATGGATTTATTCTCGCTGTTACAAATGACAATGGATAATACAGCCTTATTACCCAGAAGAGCATTTTCCTTCATAACTATAGAGGCCAATACGTGAGAGAAACATGTAATGCCAATGAAGTTACAAATGAATGTGGTATGAGAGATAATAAAATGGCCAGATATTTTCATTTTCTCTCCCTTGCTTTCACACTCTTCAATTCTCTTGTTAATCTGTGCCAATACACCCCCAAAAAGCCTTGATCATTGTCTTGTTCCCTCTTATGGCTGAAATATCTGTCGGTGTTGATGTCCCCAGGGTGACCCCAACATGATGCTGTTTGACGTTGGCTGCAACATTGGCGAGTACACGCTGTGGGCGGCTGCTATGGGTCGAGATGTTGTAGCTGTGGAGATGCTGCCTCTCAACGTTCAAATGGTACAGACTGCGCTACAGCTGAGTGGCTTGGACAAATTTGTCACCCTCATCAACAACGCCGTCTACAAGGAACACAAAGAGCTGCATATCAGATTTCTGCCGTGAGTGTAGAGTCGGATTTTGAATCTCAAGTTTGCAACTTTTCTTGTTTTTTCTTTTTTAACTCTTCCTCCTCCTTTTTCTGCTACTGCCTCTTGTTATTCCTCTGCTTCTTCTCTACCATCTTCTTCTTCTCTTGTATTCCTTCTTCTTTTCTCTTTTCTTTTCCCTCATGTCTTCTTTTTCTTGTCCTTCTACTTCCTTTTACCTTCTTGAATTTCTCCTTCTTTTTCTCTTTTTCTCGCCATCATCATTGTGGGCGGTATCTTCATTCTTACTTTTAACTCCATCCGTAGTCATCGGGGTACCTTCTGACGTTGAGATTTCCAACTGTTCCGGCCATGGACAAAGAATGTTTTCTTGTCCTGTTGTACCTAATAGCCCTGTCTATTTCCTGGGTGGAGGGGAGGTTTGTCAGATGCTCAGAGCGAAATGTGTCCCATTTTGCACAGATCGCTTTTAAATTCCAGTGTCATTTTATGCGTGTTCTGGGAATTCTGAAATATAAGAGAGTGAAGAGAATCTTTTTTTAGATTTTCCGTATCTGACTCTCAGCCTCTACTTTTCATTTAAACAAAATGCCTGTTTATGTTTGTTTGTTTGCCTGTCTGTTTTTATCATTCAATTATCGTTACCTTGACCAGGATTTATATATTTTTTAGCCTGAGACCAGAGGGGGAAAGTCAGATCTTAACACACCTAATGATTTCCTTAGTACATCTTTTAAGAATTTCTTTTTTCCATAGCACAGAAATTTTGCATGCAATGTCTGTCGCAAAACTACCTGGAAAAAAATCAACCCTGGAAGCATGAAGAGAATTTCGGAGAGGGTTATGAAAATTATGTCTAAAATTTCCTTTTAAGGATTGTAATTACTTCTGTTGGTGTAATACGCTTTGCTTATGTTGTCTATACAGATTGTGAAAGGGGTGGTTACTGATTATGGCATTCGTTGTTTTGTTTTTTTTAAGAGAAGTATGAAAATACATACACCTCGCTCCTAAAAAATACGTTGCCCTTTACTTTTGATTTTGGTACCAGACATTGCGTGCAAAATGCTTACCTCCTGGCCTGAGCCCACCGCAATAAATTACAATAATGACCTATTTTGCTATGTACATTTCAACCTTCTCAGCGAATTACAATGACATTTAAAAGGATGTGACTTAAGAGGGAGAGTAAGTGGATGGGTGGGGGAGGAGAGACCGGATCTTGAAATCGTCTTTTTGTCTTTAAAAAATCTGTTTTCGTTAACACGTATATCAAATGCTACGAAACTTGGTGAATAGGTAGTATATTAGGTGTTCTTTGCATTTATGAAATTATTTTTCCACAAAATCGTTTTCACAGCGTGCTGATAGAACTGGGTTCAACGATCTCACATTCAGGACAACTCTGTAGCCCCATTTATAACCAATTGAAATGTTCAGAAAGAAGGGGGCGTTAGCTGTACATGGTAGCCATTTGTGAGCTTTACATAAATTAATTTGTCATCAACGACACATTCATGAGGCCCGGGATTTATAGGCAGGTCTTTGTTCCCACCTGCAGACGGTGTAAGCCCGCCATCGGTGGTCTCCCATGGAGTGCCGTCCTCCACATTCCATGGGAGACATAGGATAAGATTCCATGGGAGACATCTCTTCTCTCTTTCCTCGCTCCTGTCCTCTGTCCCGATTTCTTTCCTCTCTTCTTCTTGACTTGTAAACGTATCTAACTGTACTTGACACAATATAGCCGTAATCGTGCTGGTGTGTCGCTAACCCCAACACAACAACACAACACCAACGACACATTTATGAAGTTGCAGACAGTTTGTCTTGTCTCTCCCTTGTTTTGATGCGATACTTGACATTTATTTATCATATACAGCGAATATAATGCACGTTACATTTATAGTAATGAATGTCATCAACTGATGATCAACTGTGAAAGGAATTTTCTTTTAATGTCAAATTAACCAAACTTACCTTGTCATGTCTTCCAGGTATAATAGTTATTTTTTTTAAAATTGCAGAAATTCAGTAGGATCTACACGGCTCAATATCACCAGAGATACTGGGAAGAAACTTGAGAAAACGATGACATCCCAGGCCGTGTGTATAGATGATCTGATTCCTTTGATGAGGGGCCGCAACGTGTACATGAAAATGGACATTGAAAACAGTGAGCACACAGCTTTAATGGGAGCTGAGCAGTTCTTTGAAGAAGTTAACGTCAAATTGGTGCAAATGGAGTGGCATCGCCGAGTTCCTGAAGAGTCCGTTCCCATACTTGACTTTATGAGGAGACACAAATACGTTGCCTCTCAAAGGTCGTACCGATATGACCCTGTTGACCTTGAGCACGACAAAAAAAACCGTGACGTATTTTTTCTGAAGAAAAGTGAGTTCAATATCCAATAAATCCATTTGCATGTTTAAAACAAAAATGCTATTATATTGAATGAATGTCTTACAGCTAATCAAAATGGGTCGTATTTTGATTTCTGATTTGTTTTCTATCTTGTGAACAATTCATACATTTGGTGACAAAAGCTTGACTCTAATCAGAAATAATGTAATTTAAACAGGTAGGCGGTATAACCCGTTGGTATTGGCTAAAATCAGAGGGGGAAATCGGCAAACATAAACAGTTTTATGAATAAATCTATGTAAATCACTTCCAAACATCCTGATTATAAAATATTTGTAATCTGCTCGCAACGAGCAATATTTTCTTATTTAGAAATAGAAATTCGTTCAGTTCCTGCAATATGAAAATGCCAACGGCAGATCATCCTTATCACATTCAACCTCCAATTTGACTATTTGAGACCAACGATCTTTGATTCATTTTGACTGGCAACGAGACAAAGCCTGTTAGTGCATGTATTCACATCATGAGGGAGATATTCTATTTCTTTTCGTGTGCTATATATATTTTTCAATGTTGCATGATAAAATTGTTTATTTTATTATCATCATTATTATTATTATTTTTAAATTTGATCTCCATGATCGAATAATCTAAGTGGGCACTTCTAACTAATAATAATAATAATAATAATTTTTAAAAATTTGTTCATTGTCCATGTACATTTTCGCTATATTAATTGGGGTCTTGTTTCCTTTGTCTGTATAGAATTGAATGTTATTCGACCTGAAATAAAAATTCATAAAATAAACATTTTGAATGAATTGGCTGTCGTCTCTTTCCATAATTCTGTTGACAAAAGGGTGTTTATTGGAGGCCTTCAAGGATGCATCTCTAAGTTACTTATACCCATTAGCGACCACACTACAAAAACTTGATTGAGGAAATACCCCCTATTTACTCTGTAGGGTGCAGTCAAGTTATCTGAATGCTGAAAAAAAAAGGGGGGGGGTGGGGGAGAATCAAATATGTCTGAGTTTCTCAGGCAGGATTCGAACTTGCGACACTCCCACCAAACTGTGGACATCGATTTACTCGGCCCTGGCACCTCCATATTTTAGTAGTTAATTATAAGAGCAAGGTGTCTCGGCTTTAAATGCTTATTTTGTGAACTAATAGGAAACTAAATTATAAATATTGTTATGTTAATAAGAAAAGTTAAAAGTTAAAGTTAAATGTACCATCCCTTGACCCCCAAGAGGGGAAATTGTCTTGGCCATTTCAGACCGCGTCGCTGCAGTGCAGCACCACTGTCCTTCCCCTGATATACATCAGGTACCCGTTTTACAGATGAGTGAGCTGAGGAAAATTTGTGTGTTAAGTATCTTTCCTAAGGATACAACGTGCTACCGTTGCGATTCGAACCACCGACCTCTGCTTCCAGAGGCCGCAGCACAAACCACTGAGCCAACAAGCCACATGTCACTATTGACTGTTCACAGGTGACTTACAATATAAACAAAGACATCGAGTGTCCTCTGTCATGTGACAACTCACACGATATTCAACAAATTAATGAAGTGCTCACTACCATTATGTGAGCAGTACCAAATTCAGAAAGATTCCATTGTACAATACTTACACCCTGGCTGTCTCGAGATGTGATACACTTTGATATCTCTCAAACTTGTCAAGCTCCCAAAAACCCTGGAAACATCGCCAGTGCCAGTTTTGTTAAACGTATAGACAGCATTGGATATCCAGTCTGTCCAGTACAGGAGATCTCTCAAGACTGTGATGGCAGTGGGATTTGCCAAATGTTCAGGGCTTTGCAGTACCATTCTGTAGTTTTTCCCATTCATATCACAACTTTCAATACTGTCTCTTTTCACATCTAGCCAGTACAGCCTCTGTTCAGTATAGTCTGTGAATGAAATTAACAGAATTATATATTTTATTGTTTTCTTTTGTTTGTTTGATGGAAACAGCTCGACACAATTGAAGATTCTAGAATGAAAATTCTTACGTTTGTTTATTTGTTTGTTTTAGAGAATTTAATTCCTACAGAGACATTTTTCCCCTTGGGTCACCCACTATTCTTGTCACACCAGTTTTATATTGTACTTTTGCAGGAATCCTTCTTACTGTTAATTTGTCATTGATTTTTATTTATTTTTTCTTCAGTTTTCTTCATGTTTGTCAAAACCTGTCAAATTTGTGTTCTAAAGACCTCAATTACACATCTTTTAATTCTTTTATTCACCACAAGAGGGAAATCTGTCTACATTTGTGGAATGAAAGTGAAAGGATTAAAGAAGTGAAATCTAAATGAGAATGACATGATTGGTTGCGACTATGTTATCTACAGAAGTGATTTGCACAATTTTAACTTCTAACCACTTTTACTTAGATATTTAAAATTAATCTCCTCTACCAATTGTAAGTCCAGCGGGCCAAGTTTCTTTTGTTGTCGTCACGATAGCTTTGCGATGTTCACCATTCATGCCACACTTCTCGATCCTGTGTTGCTTTCCCATGTGGATCCAATATATCCATCTGGTAACGTTGAAAAATAGTAAAGAACAAATATCTCTAAGGGGGTAGGGGTGGGTTCTGAAATCGGCTTTTTGCTCAAACTATTCGATTTCAGTTTTTGTTTTCTTTAAAAAATTCTGCCTTTTTTTAAATACAAAAATTGTAGAAACAAATTGATTAGTCCATTCTGAGGTTTTGGTCATTTAAAGATTAAAAACTCCAAACATTTTTTTTTTTTTTTTGTGCTTATATTGGGTGGAAACTCTTTACAGAAAGTTCATAATTAGATTTGGAACTGATATGTATATAGGCAAAATTGCAAGCAAACTGGATGAAAATGTGGAATTCTATTTATAGTAGCATATGCAATATCTTGTGGCAAAATCCAAGGTGAAGGCTATAACAATGACAGCTATGAGTGATTTCATTTTTTTTTTTTTTTATTGTTTCCCTCTATTTTGACTATATCCTATTCGATAGTAATAGTTAAAGTCATCGTCCATCCAGCGGTGTCTAAAATGACTCCCAGGATCTCTTCTCCCCACCCCAAATAAAACAGCTCAAGCCTGATATCAGCTGAAATAAGACGATGTGGGGGAAATTTCAATAAATAACTTCATGATAAGAATTTGTTGACTTATATCTATCATGAAGTTTCTTTAAAGAGTTTATATTTCTTTTGAGCAGCATTTTGTCCGTGTATAAGGATATAAGGAGAAAACGTTAATAGAAGATGACCTGCTCTACTCACCCATGTTCAGGGTCCACAACTAAAGCTCTTGGCTGATCTAAATCATCTGAAATGAGAGTCTTACGGTTGGTTCCATCTAAACGTGTAACTTCTATACGTTCGACTCCAGATGTAAAGATATAGAGGTTTCCATGAACCCAATCAACAGCCAGATCAGAGATCGTAGTGCTGTTTGATATAACTATGCTTGCCTTGTGGGTTTCAAGACTCAGCCTGGAAATAGGAAACAGTGTCAACATTAGCAAACGAGCCGCGAGAAACAGTTCATACAAAATAGAACAAATGACAAAATGATTAGCGTCAAATTTCATCACTTGTCAAATCACATACATACACTTGGGTGTGCACTCACAGGGAGATACAAAGAGAAAGAGGAGGGGGGGGGGAGATAGAATGATTCGGGCACATGATAACATAAATAAGCATACCACAATGGTATGTAAAGAGTTAACTTGATCAAGACGGTGTCTGTTGTAAAGGATTATATTCTTATATTCTGCTTCCAATTTGTGTGGTCTTGTTACTGCCAGATAAGGTCTCAATTATTTTGGACATCATGCTGAATAAATCTTTTCTGCTCTTCGTTGGTCATGTCTTGAAGTGGTTTTCATGTCCTGAAGTGGTTACGTTTATTGATCATATCCCAGCTTACTTTCTAATTCTTGTGAGATCAGTCCAGAATATATTCTCATTGCGGATATCAAAGTCCACGGCGGAAGCGGCCGACCCTGCGTTTATTTGAAAGCTTGAGGAAATGTTGGTGTGAAGATCGTAACGGCTAAGTCTGTGACGACCTGATGTTATCAGCCATGTATCCTTGCCTGTTGAAAAAGCAAACATTGTAGATGTAGATTCTACTACGTTGTTCTATATTCTTTAATTGTAAATATGAAACAAACAAACAAACAAACACACACACACACACAGAGAGAGAGAGAGAGAGAGAGAGAGAGAGAGAGAAATCGACAAAATAGACCAATCTCTCATAAGAGTAAATCATTTGATTATGCTTCTAACTGTGGAAGAGCTATTGAATTTCCCCCCCCCCCTCCTTATCTACCCCTCCCCGCCTCTTCCCCTCAGTGCGAAAAGTATTCAAATCACATCTCCTACATTTGAGCCGAGGTCGATGTTTCTTAGGAAACTGAGGACATCTCTGGCTGACAGATGCTGTTTTTATTGAGTAGCAAACAACATTTCTAGGTCTCGTTATCTAATCTTGAGTTCTCATGCCATTCTTTGCACAAAACGTATAGGGGATTCTTTAATTAAGTTTGAACGTAAAAGGATTATTGAATATCTGGCGCTGTTGCACAGTACATGTATATTTAGATACTGTAAGACTGTAAAGTGATCAAGAGTTTCTTTTTATTCCACCAATTTTAGTCTTTAAGATGACGATACTCACAATCCACTTCATCAGATCCATCATCGCAGTCCTCTTGCAGATCACATCGCATCGTATGTAGAATACATTTTTTATTTGCACACTGGAACTCGAGTTTATCCTTGCAGGTGGGGGAACATCCTGTCAAAATTATTATAATCATATCTGTAACTCTTTGATTGCCAGCATTACTCCTAGAGACACTAAACTCTTGAGAATGGCATTTCGCAATTCATTCACTTTTCAATTGGCCCGTTTCCGAGCTTGTAAACCTTTCAAAGATTCACAATTATGTTCTCTTTTGCCAATCACTTATGTAAAATATTTTCCTTCAGGTGATCAAGAAATCCAGGCTTTCATCTCTTCCTGAAATTATTTATGACATTCTTGTTTTAAAAAATACTTTTAGTTAGCGAGGGCTCGCGACAATTCGCACAGAAAATCTGAAACTCTGGTCTCCTCTTCATATCAGAAAATCCAAAACATTTGTCCCAGATTTCTAAATAGTTGCAAAGGTAACAAATACCATATCAAAATCTTACCACTTTCATCGTCATTGTCGGGGCAGTCTTGTTCTCCGTCACATCTCCAGTCAAGCGGGATACACGTGTTGGAATTTTTACATCGATGACCGTCGCATTCCCAGCTGTCTGCATGAAAGCACAATCAAAAGAAAATAACAATCATGATGCCTGGTTCTGTTTTGCATTCATTAGAGGGCAGTACACAGAAAGGAGGCTGGACACTGCTGAAATGTGGTTCCTCAGAAGAATAATGAGAATATGGACAGAAAGAAAAAGTTACATCAATGGCAGGATATGAAAGATCCCTCTTAAAGAGCATAAGAAAGAGGCAACTGAAATTCCTCGGACACATCTGCAGGAGGAATGGACTAGAGAAACAGATGCAATGTGGAAAGATCCAGGAGAAGAGAAGCAAAGGACTTCCACGAAGGAAATATATTGACAGCCTTAACAGATACGCCACCAAGAATTGAATGAGCAATTCCGAGTTGATAAGGAGAACTGTTAACAGAAGGGTCTGGCAAGCCATGGTCGTCGATGTCTGCTCCAGTCTTGACATCTAAAGAAGAAGAAGAAGAGGGCAGTTCTTTGTCAGTGCACAGATGATTTAAGTTATGTCTTACCTGTTGGTGTTGACTTTGTTGTCATGACCTCGCCAGCTGTAGAAAGATAATAAAAAGGTGGTTTACTGTAAGACTTTTTCAGATTTTCAGTGAGATGTGAATGTCTTAGACCAAATTGCAAAGTCATCATCCTCATGGGATAGCATAATGTGGCGCTTGTTGTTCTGTTATATTCTATCACTGTTTAACACAAATTATACCTAACAATGCTGTTCAAACTGATATATTCACGGCATTGTCTTGAGAACATGTACATGACAGGTATGACTAATCAACCATATCCAAACAAAAGGTAGTTTATTCTCATTCTTTGGATGATATATAATAAGTGTCACTAGAAACTTCTGGAATGTACAGGTTTCTTTAATGATGCACATGATTATTCAGGTTCAAGAGATGATTTATTGATGCTTTTTTTAGATTGTTCATAAAGTATTGTGTCGTATTCTGAAATTATTGATCAATGGGATGTGAAAGATATGAGCCAATCTGACGAAATCGATGCTTTGACATTTAGAGAATATATTCATCTTTCTAATGAATCTGAATGTCAGCACGTGTGAGGAGCTCTAATGGTGTATGTCAGGTCTAAATATTGTTGATCTCTGATGGTGTTATAAGGCTGTACTTACGATCCTGACAAGTATGTGCATCAACAAGCCTTAGATCATCGGGACAGGCACACTCAGCCTCCAGTGGTTCATCGTGGAGGATTGGCTTGGGCAGGCATAGATGTGAGCAACCACCGTTATTTTCTCCACAAGCGTTCAAGACTGGAGGAATAAGATTGATATCACACAGAGACGAAAGTAGGAATGACGCTCGTGTCATTAAACTTGAAACATAAAGTAGCATTTTTTGCAGATAGAGATTAAAGGAATTCCATCGCATGTCTTACCTCAATTGAGTTATGTCCCTTCAAAGATTCTATCTGTACTCATTCTTATTCTTATCGGGATTCTCAAATTCCTTTTGTGTGTGAAGAAAACGTCAGGTGAAAAAAGATTTTATAAATGATAGAGATATAACTTTGAATTGAAGAGGCTCTATTTTTTTAACCAATGAAATTAGCAGAGACTTGTTCAATGGGGACGTTTCAATCAATCACCAAACTGATTCCAATGTTGGTACTGGGAACCAAAACAGCTTTACCGCGTCTTTTTATGTTGAAGACGGCAACAGAGTTTAACTGGAAAACAAATGATTCTGAGAGTTTTAAAGGAATCAGAAGGAGTATGTCTATGTCTCCCAACAAGAAATCATAATTAGAGATGGGTCACTGCTTGGCCTTATTGTGACTTGAAGGTGATGCTAGATTAAAAAGCTACTCGAAAGGATAAAGACGATATTGTCATACTCAGGTAATTGCTATTATATATCGAACACTTAATATAAGGCATTCATGCCCGCAGATTAGCCTTAACAAAGCAAGTCCCTGAGCGATTCTTAGGAATAGATTTGAATCTGATATTACCTCACCGTCCACCAGGCCTCCTCAAAATTCAGATTGATTGTAATTATCGATTAAAAAAGCTAAAATTCATTTTTCGTCATCGATTATAGTAATAAATCCTGAATTTTAACATTGGACTCTTGAATAGGATTATAAGGTACTTGCAAAGATGATCCCTTACATGCACGCAGGCATGCACGTAGACATCTCCACCAAGTGAAGTGTGAGATTGATATGGTTTGTCACGTCAGAGGCCGGTAACTATAACGACAATGAGATCCAGGGAGAATCAAAATTAAAAAACTTTGGTCATGTGTTTTGTGTTCAGGGCCTTTTTTTTGTTTATTAGATTTTGATTCTGGATACATCTGCTACTGGATTCTTATTCGTGAATCTGAATCTCTACTAGATCTGGCCCATATTCTCATTTGATCCAATCTGGGTTGCTGAACACTCTTATTAGGAAGGTAAACTTAAATTAAACATATAGTAAGATAAATCAAGACTTAATAAACATTTTCACTCACAGACACATAATATTGTAGCCTAATTACTATGCCTATAATTATGTGAACAACGAGTACAAAAAAAAAAAAAAGAAAAACGCACTTCGAAAGGGGATAATTGAATCAAGAACTTGTGTTGGATGACAAATTACAAACATTTAGAAAAACAGCTACAAATAATGAGAGACGAGAATAGATGGAACTGTTTTCAAATGTAAATTAAGAGCGCCGAGGAAATTGAACGAAACAAAAAGGTTGAAGGAAGGATTGTTTAATCACCGATAGGAAATAAAGAGGAGGGCACGACTTTTTTCGCGGCGCACTTCAGTCGTGCGTGGCAGTATATTTTCAGCCTCAACTTACAAAGTAAAGAAAGACGTCGAATATCTCCCATCATATGATAACTCACAATGTTTAATAAATAAAGCGCTCATTAACATCACGTGACTATTACCAGAGTCAGAATGAGTCCACTGTACATGTACTTACAATCTGGCTGTCTCGAGATGCGATACACTTGAATATCTCTGAGGTTCCCCAAACCCTCAAGAGCCATGGAAACATTACCAGTGCCAGACTTGTTAAACTTAAAGACAGCATTGGACATCCAGTCTGTCCAGTATAGGAAATCACTAGAGACTGAGATGGCAAAAGGATGCACTAGGTTTTCGTGGTTCTGCAGTATCACTCTGTAGCTTTCACCATTCAAGTCAGAACTTCCAATCAGGTCACGTCTTGCATCTACCCAGTACAACCTCTTTTCAATATGATCTGTGAATGAATTGGGACAATATTTCTATTTCATTTCCTTGATTCTTTTTTTTTTCTTTTGAGAAATATTGACATGATTAATACCCTATAGAATCAACGAACTCGAGTGCGTGGGTTACGAACAACAACAACAACGCCAAAAATTCAGGGGGAAAAATTCCCTATATGTTATTCTGGTCACACCACTTTTACATTTTATGATGTTCGGATACCTGCATTTTAAATTTTGACTGTTATTCTCGGGGTGTGTTTTTTTTTTTTTTTTACAGCAACAGATCTTCTTGATATTGGATCAAACCTTGCCAAACGTGGTTGGGGTACCTATCATTTTGAATGCCTCAATAATATTAGTGGCCAGCCTTTAATGTTTTCGTTTTCCATTCACCACAATTTTGGACAGATCTAACTCTCATGAAGTCGATAAGAAAGTGACATGATTTCGCTGTGACTATATATCTCAGAATATTGGTGGGGTGGGGGGTGGGGGGGGGGGATTCTAACTTCCAAACTTTCGCTTAAATGTTTGAAATAAATCTCCACTACCAATTGTAAGTCCATTGGGCATAGCTATTCCTGTTGTCACGATAGCTTTGCGATGTTCTCCATTCATTCCACACTTTTCGATCTTGGGCTGTTCTCCCCAGTCAGTCCAGTAGAACCATCTAGAACGAAGAAAAATTTAAACCAAAAAAAAAAAAAGAAAACTATAATCTGGTATAATGTAATACAGGATGATATGAGGGAGATTAAAATAATAATAATAATAATAATAGATAATCACGTGATGATAGAAAAACGGCAACAGATTTAGAAGGTTGCAGGTAAACAGAGCATGATCTGGCAATCGGGAAGCGCCAGCAGTAAACAGGGCTGGGATACGTTGATCATGGCTCGCAATCTAATGTTATACTCAAAGGTGAGGCGGAAGACAAGCACAGAAGAGACAGATCATGCAGTAGATCAAGCATGTCTAGGCTTGACAAAGTCAATGAATGAACAGATCAGACTATCTTCACACTGCTGCGAACAGAGGAAAGTTTAAATGGAGAGTTTTGTCCCTTACATGTCATGAACAATGAAAATGTTGATGACAAATGCGCTTGTTGTTTTCCATTGTCTTAGTAATATTTTTCTTTAAAAAAAAAATGTTAATAATATTAAAAAGTCCAGCACTCAGTAATCTACAACTTTACAGGAGCATCTAATCATGGTTAATAAATTTAATATATATAACAATGAATTTATGTGATGTGCATTAGTTTATTCTGTCCTAAAGTTAGAGTGTGTAGAATCAAATACATTATAGACAAAGTATGTTGTTTGTTAGGCTGATAGAGATGAGCGCCTAAGAGGAGATGCCTTGCGTGTTTCCTACAAAGCTGAGATCAAGGGTGAGTTTCTCTACTGGTATTTGATTATAAAGCGGTTGGAGTCTGGACTGTACAGGAATGAACATTGTAAAAATACCACTTATCATCAACTACCTTTGTTACTTAAAAGTACTCATTCTGTTGTTAAACTCAGCCAACGGTCAGGATGTCAAGAGAAAATTTAATGGTAAAGGACATCGTGCCTAACTTACCCATGTTCAGGGTCCACCGTTACACCTCTGGGTTGATCCAGACCTTCTGAAATAAGAATCTTATGGGTGGTTCCATCTAAACGTGCAACTTCTATACGATCAAGTTTATTATCGGACACATAGAGGTTCCCGTGTATCCAATCAACAGCCAGGCCAGCGAAAGTGCCCTTGTAATTTGTTATAACTGTGCTTGTCTCGTTGGTTTTAAGGCTCCATCTGGAAACAGGAAACAGTATAAGCATAAGCAAGCAAACTAGCAAGGAAAAAAACCCCACAAAATAGAACAATACCATAAACTTTAGAGGTAAATGTTGCTCATCCGTTCAATACATACACATATAAATACACACAGACATGCACACGCAGACAAACACACACACACACACACACACACACACACAGAGAGAGAGAGAGAGAGAGAGAGAGAAAGAGAGAGAGAGAGAGAGCGGACGAATCATTGAGACATAATACATAACTAATCGTACGTCAACAGCAAGTCCAACGAATTAACGAGATCAAGATTGTATCTGTTGTGAATGATTACAGTCTTGTACTTTGTTTTTTGTTTTATGTGATCCTGTAAATGTCAAATAAGATTTCAACTATTTTGGACAACAGGCTGAATGAATCTCTTTCCGGCCTTTCTTGGTCATGTCCTGCAGTAATCTTTAGCTCCTGAAATGGTCATGTTTGTTGATCATATTCCAACTTACTTTTCAATTTTTGTCAAATCAGACCAGATTATAAGCTCATTGCGAATGTCAAAATCCACCCCGACGGCAGCAGGTCCCAGGGTGTATAGAGGTCTTGAGGAATTGTTGGTGTGAAGGCTGTAACGGTTGAGTCCATCGCCTTCTGTTGCTATCAGCAAAATATCCTTGCCTTTTGAAAGAAGGGAGCAAGATAGATGTAGATTCTAATAAAGTGTTCTTTATTATTCAATTGTAAAAAACAAAAACAAAAACCAAAAATGTTGAAAATCGAGGAAGAGGTAACTTCTCATAAGAATAATAAGAAATAACTTCTGTTTGCTGTTATGGAAGAAGAGTTGAACACCCCCCCCCCCCCTTCCTCCCGCTGCCCTTCCTCTTGCACGAGGAATATCTATGTCATATTTCATACATTTTGAGCCAAGGTCGAATTTTGTCCCAGGAAACTGGGAACATTCTTTTACTGATACTCGGATTTAGTAGCAAAGCAAAGCTTTTCTTAAGTCTCGTTATCTCATGTTTCTTTTCTTTCCCATCATTCAAGGTCGTGCCATTCTTTGTACAAAATTTGCAAAGGAGATCCTTCAACTGATTTTGTGCTATAAACGACTGTTGGATGTCTGGCCATGTTGTGTTGTACTGATACCTGTCCTTCGCCGGTCAGGGTTGATTACGACTGAGGTATCTGTCTTGGTTGTCCATTTGACTGGGAGCAACATCGGCTATGGCTATAGAGACTAAATCACGGCTTCTCTCGCAATGGGCGACCGTATGGGTTGTTGGTCTGTCTAAGTAGGGGCGTTCCTGTCTGCATGCACGGTTTCTACCATTGCATGCATGCGCCTCTCCTCTCATGATTGAGGTGTTTGGTCAGAGTGATCCTCCTTCTTGGGCAGGCAGCTCCAAGGTCCTCTTACGACTCAATGTCACGATCAGGTGCCTTCATGGCTCTCTTGAAGACGTCTTTGTAGCGCCGTTTTGGTCAGTGTTTCGCCTTGCAGACAAAATTCCACCAATGAGAATATGTTTATGGATTCTATCATCCTTCAAAAGAATATAATGTCGAAACAGGGTGTGCATCCTGGGGATACCAACTCGAGACAAGACTAGATATCTCCATCTCCCAATGCCCAGTATACAAAGGAAATTCTGTATCTGAGATGGACGTCTCTCCTGCTTACTGTACGTTGTCCAAATCTCGCTGTCGTACGTCAGTGTGCTGACGCCAGATTCGTTATACACGGTTATCTTTGCTCCGGTGGTTAGTTTGAGTGAAAAAAAAAAAAAAGAGGGCACCCTCCCGATTTCCCTGGCAAGATCCGCGTGCAGCGAAAGACTGTCTGTGATAGTGAAGGCCAGGCTGGTAAACTCATGGACGACATCGAGTTGGTCGTCGTCGATAATGATGGCTGTCGCTGACTCTGTGTCCTGTCCTAGGATGTTTGTCTTCTTCAAGCTGATGGTCAACTCAAAGCCATGCAGGTCTGGGAGAGTCGGTCCATAAGAGTCTGAAGCTCTCACTGGAGGGATATGGCAACTACTGCACCGTAAGCGAACATGACCTTATGAGGACTTCCATTAGCATGGCGTGGCTTTGAGGCAAGTGAGGTTGAAGTGCCTGCTGTCCGATGTAGTAAGCAGGGAATTTCATTAGTTGCCAAAGGTGAGCTTCAAGAAGCTGAGTTATGAAAATCCCGAAGAGAGCTAGGGTAAGGACGCAGTCTAGTTTGACGCGATGCTGATGCTGAAAGGCTTGGAAGAGCTGCCAATGATCTCATTGTCCCCTTCATGTCGGTGTTGAAAGATTCCCTCATGCTCTGCTATTTCGGGGTAGCTAATCTTTGGGAGAATCGTGGTTGATCTAGGCCTCTGAAATGAGAGTCTTACGGTTGGGTTCATCTCAATATGCCAGTGCCAGTTCTCTACAATCAAATCCAGAATCAGACAGACAGAGGTTCTCGTACAGCGCAAACTCAAACAACAGCTAGATCAGCCATTACATATTTAGCTTTTTTTTTTTTTTCACGGTTATTATTGTGTTTGTAAATTTAAATACTACATGTACATGTATACTTTGATACCGTAAGGCTCTAAAATTATCAAAATTTTCTCTTCCTTCAATCTTTTCCATGATAATACTTACAATCCATCTCATCAGATCTATCATCGCAGGTCTCGTGCTGGTCACAGCGCCCGGTAAATAGAGTGCATTTCTGATTTGCACACTGGAACTCGACTTTAGGCTCGCAAGGGAATGAACATTCTGTCAAAATTATTACAACAATGTCTATAAATCATTTCCAACATGAGTCTAACAAACCACAAACTCTTGTTAAAATTATGAAGCAGGTACATTTTTCGCATGATCAGTTTTTGAGCGTAAAATGTTAAAGGAGTCCCAATCATATCTCTGGTGCCAATTACTTATGTAAATATTTCCTTTCTCAAATCCTTTGTGACATTTTAAAATACTTTCAGTTGGAGAGAATTCAGGTCAATTCAATACAGAAAATCCATAACTCTTAACATGCCCCTTTAGACGTACTAGCAGTGAAGTCACACCTTGATGGAGGATTTTTAAATACAAAGGGTGGGGCAACCTGAGCTATCTCTGCGACTCAAGAGTGTTTGTCAATCATATGTACTTCGATGTCAGTATCTCTGGATGATTTCACTGACTGTTACTAAAAGCAGTTTTTGTCTTGTCTATCTTTATCTTGGTACTTGAATTCAGCCTTTTTTTTTTCATTTTTTCTTTTTTAAAGAGAATCTGGAATGGCCCGAGTTTTCTACTGCTAGTGGTACTGTTAAAGTAGAAGAAGTGCATAATAAAGATGGGCTTGTACACAATACTTGAACGAACATTTCGCGAGCTCAGTTCTTTGTTATCCTATCTCCATTTTGGTCGATTTAGAGATATATATGTCATGTGAAAAAGGGATAGTAAATCTACCATATACTGTAGTCATTTCACCTATCACTTGCCCAAACAGGTATATTTTGAAACTCATTTTGTCCTATCTTCTATGCACAAAAAACAGTTGCTGAATATATAACAGCAATTTTCTCAAAATGTGAAAAATGGAGATAGGGCAACAGAGAACTAAGTTAACGATTTGTAGAACGTTTGACAAATTTGCTCTTCTTCTGTCATGTTTGATAAACTTGTGCATGCATCTGTGCATGAGTACTTTTTCGAGACAATTAAAAAAAAAAAACACACACATAAAAAAAGATCAGTAAATCTTTTAGATAAGATTGATATCCATAGGTCAGGTTTCAAAGTTTTCTCACAGCAAATTTGATCTAAATATGTCCTCAAATTTAAGTAGTGAGAGCGCAACCAAAATGATTCTTCTTGTTTTTAATTCTGGTAAGATTTCTAAATAGTTGTAAGTGTAAGAGATATCATATCAAAATCTTACCACTTTCATCATCATTGTCGGGACAATCTTGCTGGCCATTACATTTCCTGTCAAGCGGGATACACAGGCTTGAATTTTTACATTGATAGCCTTCGCATGTCAGGTTGTCTACATAAGAGCATATAAAAAAAAAAATAAAATAAAAATAGCGTGAACACTTTGCATGTATTGGAGGGCAAATGTTTTCAATGGTTGTCATTACTGGAGAACATGGGTGAACAGATAAACATAGTTATGTCTCATGTGTTTCCCCACTGGAATTGACTTTCTTGTCACGATCTCAGTAGCTTCAGATTGAAAATATCAAGTTCTTTTACTGTTTCATTCTTTCACACCATTTTCAAAGAGGTATAAAGGTCTAAACCAAATTTTAAACGTCATCTTTTTTATGGGTTAGCACATTGTGAATGATTAGTTTTCTGCCTTATGTTATCACTCTTAAACATCCACTACATAGTGCTGGTTCAAAGCATCAGGTTAACTGCAATTTCTTGGAGAACATCTGAATGTCTGTAATAGCTAATCAACCAAATCCTAACAAAAGGTGGTTTATTTTCGTTCGTTAGTAATGTATAGTCTCTGTAAAAATGTTTGTAATGTGCAGGTTTCTTTAATAATATATCATTATATTCAGGCTCTACAGATAATTTCTTTGATCTTAAGACGGTTACAGTATCTTTTTATTACTCATAAAGTCTTGTATCTTATTCAGAAACCGATTAATAGGGTGTGAAATGTAAGAAGTTTATCTTTGACCAGGTTGACACTTCGTCATTTCTTTGGTTTAATCCTCGATGATATTTATCTTTCGAATGCACCTGGATATCACTTTCTTCTCGTATATGAGAAGTGCTATGTAGTAAGTCAATATATTGTACATCTCCGATGGTGCTTCAAAGTGGTACTTACGATCCTGGCAGGTATGTTCATCCACAAAATGTGAACCATCTGGACAGGCACACTCAGCCTCCAGTGGTTCATCGTGAAGGATTGGCTTGGGCAGGCATAGATGTGAGCAACCACCGTTATTTTCTCCACATGCACTCAAAGCTGTAGGGATGATAATGATGTCAAACCAAAATGAAAGGGGAAAAACAAGTGTTATTCGGAGATAAAAGTGTACTATTTTCTTTCCCTATAATACTTAACACACTGCCACCGCAGTTTGTTTGTTGTTGTTTCAGTTTTGTTTTTCTTACACACTATGTTGCATATCCATGTGAAATAAGTCGGAGATGAAAGAATTCGTGTTACAAAAAAAAAAAAAAAAAGGCATTTTACTGACCATTGGGTCAAAGAAGCTAAGACAGAAGAGTCGTCGCCAAATCATTTCCCTCCAAATCAAATATCTCCATATTCCTTTGCACAACTATTAACAGCTGTGTATATGAAACATTTAACGCGAGACTCATTTCAGTTGGTTTCATAGCATACAAAAAACCAAGAAATCATTTTCTGATTTATGAGTAATGGTTGTGTTATGTTTTTCAGCAATCTATGGACGAGCTCTTCCGCTGAGACAAGATGACCGATCATTCGTCGCCTTATGTTTGCGCTATATTTGAAATTCGTCACAAGATTTGTAAGCTTCCTGTAACAAAAAGATCATTCTGATCTTTGTTTATTGAGTAAAAACAGCATTGAACATGCCGTAATCCACTCGTTCTGAAGCTGGATGCTTCGCCACTAGGTGAAAATTAAAACCGATTTGTCAAGAGTGGCGCACATTGTTGTTGTTTTTTGTTTCAATGTATATTCAAGAAAATTCACTGTTTGTTCTTCAGCCCTAGTATTTACTGTGTTCTTTTGTTTGTTTGTTTTACCAACACAGCTGTATAATCATTGCTCGTCTTGTTTAATGATTGATCGTTCACAGCAAACTTGATTTGTATGTAAAGAAATTGGATGTCTTCCGTCAAGTGGTAACTCACGATGTTCAACGAAAAACGCGTTCACTACCATTACGTGATCACTACCAGATTCAGAACAAATCTACTGTCCATGTACTTACAATCTGGTTGTCTCGAGATGTGATATACTTGAATATCCCTAAGTTGTGCGAAGCTCCCAAAAACCTTGGAAACACTGCTAGTGCCAGACTTGTTAAACTTATAGACTCCCTTGGAGCTCCAGTCTGTCCAGTATAAGAAATCCCTAAAGACTGTGATGGCAAAGGGATGTTGCAGGCTTTCGTGGCTTTGCAATACCACTCTGTAGTTTTCGCCGTTTATGTCAGAACTTCCAATAATATCATATTTTGCATCAGCCCAGTACAGTCTCTTTTCAGTGTAATCTGTGAATGAAACGGTATAATAGTAACATTGTTTTGATTTACTTATATTTTTTTTCCGTTAGTTTGGGTTAAGAGAACTTGCCACAACTGAATATCTGCAGTGATAATACAGTACTCAAGTATGGTTTGGAAGATTATGATTCTTGGGGAGGGTAGGTTAATTTTTGTTTTGTTCTGTTTTATGTCAGGTCATATGCTATTGCGATCACACCAGTTGTACATTAATTTATAATTTTTGAATGATTGCACTTTTCTGTTAATCTCACACTGATTCTTTGTTTAGTTTGTTGCACAGGGTTTTCTTGATTCTGGCTGGAAGTTTGTGGAATGTGATTTAAATATTTTACTTTGTGGAGGTCTGAGCTGTCCGTTACTTTAGTCATTAACCACAATTCTAGACAAATTCAACAGTCATGACATATATATTATGGTGATATTATATTGTTTTTTTTTTCGGATACTTTGTCTTAAAGAATTGGTGGATGGGACAGTTTAATTACTCAGCATTCATTGAAACAATTTAAATAATAATCCTCTACCAATTGTAAGACCATTCGGCCAAGCTATTCCTGTTGTCACGATAGCTTGGCGATGTTCTCCATTCATTCCACACTTTTCGATCTTGGGCTGTTCTCCCCAATCAGTCCAGTATATCCATCTGATATCGTTGAAAAATGAAAAAGAGCGAGGAAATGGTGAGATAAGAAATATTTGTATGGTAACAATATAATATGAGTCCTCTCGGGATATTTTTGTTTTTAACAAATCGCTAGATGACAGCTGTAAGTCATCAAAATAAGCAAGAAAACAGGATCTAGGGGCATGATCTGGCTATCGTGAAGCCCAAAAAGATTAAAGACTGGACCGACCTCTATGTCTCTTTCACGTGGCACACCAATGATACTTCTCGATAGCAATGATAGCGCTGATGACAAATTCACTTGTCGATTTCTCCATTACAGTCAGAGACATTTCTCTGAACAAAATGCTAACAAGATCTACGGTTCAAGCACTGCAAGCCTACTGCAAGCCTACAAATTTACACTGATCATCTAGTCTCAGATGTAATGATGACGAAGTAATTTTGAATCCCCTGGAATGAGATTCTGTGAGAGAACATTCTCCCATCCCCCTTCCCCCCCACCCCCCCCTCACCCCACCCCCCCCTCTCCCTTCCGATCGTGGACAGAGAATGTTACTGTTATGTTGATAAAGATTTCAGTTCCCAACAGGCAGAGACCTTGCATATTTCCTAGAAGTATAGAACGCAGAAGAATATTTCCAGTGGATTAATCGGAAAATAGTTGATTATGAAGCGTTTAGAATCTGTACTGCACAGTATAGTAATGGGCGCTATGTAAATGGCATCTGTCATCAACTACTATTCGTACTGCTTAAAGCATCAGTTTCATTCTTAAAATTAACAGTCAGCATGCCAAGAGGAAAAAGGATAAAAGGCGACCTCACCCATACTCAGGATCCACAACTAAAGCTCTTGGTTCATCCAGCCCCTCTGAAACGAGAGTTTTACGGTTGGCTCCATCTATACGTGCAACTTCTATACGATCAAGTTCAGAATCGGAGAAATAGAGGTTCCCATGTATCCAATCAACGGCCAGACCCGCAAACTTGTCGAAGTCTTTTATTACAACTGTGTTTGAGTTGTTGGTTTTAAGGTTCCATCTAGAAAGAGGAAACAGGGTAAACGTTAGCAATGACAACAGCTGCAACAACAACAACAACAACAACAACAACAACAACAACAACAACAACAACAACAACAACAACAACAACAA
>JBCAUA010186779.1:0-21470 GCA_038406235.1 Peronia verruculata | reverse complement strand
CCCACCCGGGGTCCACCTGTCCACTTCCAAAAACAAAAACAAAAAAAAATCTCCCCAAAATGATCTTGTATTTTAATTTTTTTTTATTTTGGAAAGCACAAATGCTTGGACAAATGTTTTCCATATACCTATTTAAAAATTATACAAAGAAATAAAGTAAGTATTGTTACCACATAGAAAGCTTTGCTTAGTACCAGATTACTGATGTTTTCTACTGTGAGCAAACAACAAACAGGATAATGAAAAACAACCAAAAAAAAAAACAAAAAAACCCACAGACACTAAAAAAGCAAAGTTTCTTTCAACATACCTCCAAATACTAAACAGATCAAATGTTTTGGATGAGAACCACAAGGCATAACTTTCTTGTCACATGGGAAGACCTTTAGGTTCAATGCACTATGGCACGTGACAGACAACAAAAGAAAGCCAGACACACTGAGATGAGCTTGATATTTCAAGGCAACTAACAAATCTGAAATTAATAGAAAAAGGTCCCTCCTCTGTCCACTAATATACAGGCAAGTTTGGCAGCTTGAATCAATCTTATCAGTTCATGCTTTTACATAGGAACATGTAATCCACAATAACTTACGTGATGCTAATACTAAGTAACAAATTCAATGTATCAAATACAATGTAACTTCATCTCCCTTATTTCTGTGTTGTGAAATGAGAATGCACATTTAGGGCAGCATCATGTGTTGGACCTCTCACTACTTTCTAATCTTCTTATTGCTTAATTCTCTAGTAAACACCAAAAGTCAGCATCACTTTCAAAATCTATATTTCTACACATGTTAACAAACTCCTGATTATAGAGAGACTACACAGATTTGATAAGAATGAAAGCAGACTTTGTGTGCCATTTCCATGCTAATAAATCTCCAAACCCCAAATTGAAAACCTGCTTCGACTACGGTTACATGTATTACTATCACTCAGTACCACCTTGTCAGCAGCTGGTGTTAACAGCAAGAACAAGAATTAACAAACAAACAAAAAAAGAACAAATTTATCCCCTTGTGTTCTAGTTAATTACAGAATGGCACGCAATGCCATAACATGACATCAGGTACAGATCCTTATCGTAACTGTCCCAAGGTTATAAAATGGTGACTACCTCAACATTTATCCATTCTTTCAGTAGGAGCTAAAAAAAAAAAATTTACCTTTGCTCTGAAAATTTAAATCCGCTCAGAAGTACCTAACAACTTAAAATAATATAAATGAACAACAATGACTCATTCTGCACAAGACAAATAGCACTAGAAAACTTATGCTAGAAAGACACCTCTCTCTGCACACAAGGGGAAAATTGTACCGTAATCATTTTAAATTTTTATTAATGAGGCGAAAAGAATTTGTTACAAGATCAAGGACAACAAACATGGGTCAGCTAAACCGGAAAGAAAGGGCATGCTATTTCTTTGCTAACTTATAATTAAAGCCAGACTCTCCACAAACTACATAAAAATAATAGAAAAGAGAGTCAGACTTCTTACTTCATTATCAGAAAAGCTCAATTCTTCAACCAAGATTCAATATTTAGAAAAAAGAAAAAAAAACAAAAACGATACAACACCTGATGGACAGAATACAACACAAGGCTCTACAGTCATCTTGTGAGTTGGCTGAGGAAAAGCACTTACCTGGTATGTTCATTTTAACACTGTAATATGGTGGACACTTTATGCTTGAGGCCTAGTTATGTTCAGTCAGCACGTGCTCTGTACTATATGAACATACAGTACATTATGGTTTTTATTCCTGATTGCCTGTTCAGAAGATATTTCAAGTGATGCCCTTTGTTTCCTGTCACTTCCATGGATATTCATTTATTGGATTGTACATATACATGTACAGGGTCTTGATAAATGATGCCAGGACTATCAATGTTCATTTCATTTTGCCAAACATTTTGCAAGAAGAACATATCATTTAGATCCTGAACTCAGTTGAAGAATTTTGCAAGGGCTGTTTGTATGTCTCAGTCGATCAGTGACAATATAATTCACACGTTCAACTCATGCGGTTTTACTGTAGGGGAAGATTTTAGCATAATAAAGAAGAAGTGATGGCTCTAGATGCAGTTTTATACTTTACTTGACAAGTAATATCAGCCTTCTGCGGAGTTGCTAAAATGTGTGACAAATGAAAAGCAGAGATACTGAACTAACTGATTTCACTCGAGGTACTTTTTACTGATCCTTGGATGAAAAGATGTGCTATGAATTTCATAAATATTTAAACAGCAGTGAGAAGTACTTGTTGACAATGCTTATCTGAACTCATTTTGAAACATGAAACCTTCATTAATCAGGAATCAGGATATCTGATAGATTAATAAAAATACAAAGTCTGTCACTCATACATTGTTTCATTAAGGTGATGAACTTCTGCAAAACAGCTGCCTGTGGTATCAAACCCCTGTTCATAAAGTGATAATGATAACCGTGCAGAACAACCTATGTAAAAGTTGGGCAAGTGACTGAAGTGATAATAAAAATGCATTCATATCCAGCATTTCTCTTGGTGAATAATGACCACCAATCATGACAACATCTGGTCAGTTAACAGTCCACTAATCAAAACAAAATCAGGCCCTAAACCTGACAGAGAGCAGTAAAGCAACAAAGCGGTAGCTGGCAGAACTCAAGAAAAGCAGTCGACACCATTTCCAAAACCAAAGCTTTGAATTCACAGGCTTTACCATCAGCTCTGAATTAACAGAAAATTTGACAACAGACAAAATATGTTTCTACTGGCTCTTTGCTGGGCAGGATGCACAGTATTATACATGTATATGGGTATGTTTAAAAGAGAAAAAAAAAAAAAGGATTTCTTGGTAAATTTATTGACATTTCCAAAATGTAAGCTACACGTTTGTCAAAGGTTAACTGAATGTATATTGGAGATATTGATGTCTTTTATTTTAATCTCTGACAAACTGTGGCTACAGTCCTGCTTTTAATCTGTTATATGTACCTGCAGGTACCTGATATATATATATATTTTTTTTTTCTCATGCTCTCCATACAAAAAATTTAATAAAAACTATACCACAGTGCATACAGACAGCAAAGAGGACTACATGTATGTATATCATCAAATTTGTTTGTTTGTAAGGAAAGAAATGATGTTGCCCACAAGAAATATCCTAAATTTATGACATCGCATTTCATGAACAGTTCACTCTCAAAGCAGATTAAAGAGCACAAAAATTAGTGAGTGAGAAATTTGCTGTTGCTCTGAGAATTGCATTGTCACATCAACTGAAACTCTTCAAGTATGCACAGCTGAGAATAGACAAAGCAATGATTTCTTTAGAACAGCAAATGAGATGAGGAAATGCAAACAATATTAAGTGATCAGATTCAAGTTGTGAGAAGTCTGGAAACTTCACTTTTAGTCTCTTTTTAGTATTTGTATTTCAGTTCTTTTTCCTGAACAGTGAGGTAATAGGCCACTCAATGCTAGCACTGCACATATGACAGGGTGCATGGCACTTTAAAAAAAAAATTTACAAATGTGTTAGTCCCATATCATATAATATTATGACAAAAGGGCAAAAACTGCTTTGACTGTTTTGTGAAAACAGTAAAAAATACATGTGGTTGCATTTCATCCTATAGGATCACTCATGTTCTATTTCAGATCAACCAAGCATTTAGTTCACTAAAATTTAAGATTGAAAACAATGCTTTAAGAGCAATGTGGTTAAACTCTTGACTAGGAAAAAAAAATGATTTTGGCAATTATTGTATGAATGTGATGATAGGCTTTTCCACTGCTCAAACAAATTTCCAGGTTCTGGTCTTGATAATCAAAACTTGGAACCTGAACCAAACACACAGTTTTACACAGATGCATGTCAGTTTCTTGTAACAAGTTTGGCTCCAAAACATGTAGTTTGAGATTTCAATGCCATTATGGATTGTAACAGCTGTAAGATCAAATGGGTGTGGGTTGTTTGAAGCTGGATAAAAGATGAGCAGGAAAGATCTGTGGGTTATCTGCACAAATGGAATGATAAGCCAAATGGTAGTGGCTTGTTTGAAAACTATTTGTCAGGACATGAAACGTGTTGAGTTGAAATGATCAATCTAGAGTAAAGCAAATGAAACATAATATGATGAGACTTTTGATCAAACACGTTCTTCAAACAGGCTGACTACAGACAAATACATGTACTGACAGACAATCGGAGCAAAGAGTATCCATGGTCATCTTACCTGCAAATGAATGAACTTAACAACAGAAGAAAAGAAACTCTCAAATATGGTACACAATGAATTTTTCTTTCAAATTTATTTGCTTAGCATGATATTCAATCTTAAAAAGTTGGTTCAATGAATTTCACAAATGCCTTATGACTTCCATGCTTCACTGTAGACACAAAGATACACATATCTTAAGCTTTTCTTTATTTTCAATACTTCCATCACTACAATGATCTCATCCATTCTTGATCACTTGGTGAACGTAAAGGCTGTACCAAAACCCTATATAGTGCATGTACCCAATCTCTGGCAAACCAGCAAATCATTTAAATAAACAGTATCACAATTTGTCTTTAATAATTGGGTAAGAATTATATACACAATTAATCACATATACAGCAATAATCATGATTTAAAAAAAAAAAAAAAAGGAAGAAAGATGTGGCCATCTGTTAAATTTTTGGAGACATTCATGTCAAGAAGCTCATCATGCAATGTGGAGGACTGTTTCAAAAACAGCCACTGACCCAGTGACATCTGTTGCCAATTATCTTAGCCTAAAAACATCAAGAAAGGAAATGAAAAAAGGGATTTCAAATGATGCTGACTCCTGTCTTGGCTTTCTCAGACTAAATCTGTTGTATTTGAAAAGGTCAATTCACAGACTAACAATTCTGAAAGAGATAAAACTGGGATGTACTGCATGTGGTTAAGAAATTTTGAAACAAAACTTATAACAGATGACATAATTCTGGCAAGAATATATATAATTTCTATAAACAAATATTTAAAAAAAAAAAAAAAGATGAGGAAAAAAGCTGTAACCTACTCAATGAGATGTACACGGTATTGATTGTAAATGATAATTCAGTTAATGGAAAAGATGGGCACAGAACAAAGCCAGTTAAATTTTACGTTCTACACACACTAAATAAAAGAAGCAAATGAAAAAAAAGACACTTATAATTTTCACTTTGCACTGACAAGTAATTGAAAATTCCTTCATCTGACCATCCTATTTTTCACTTTTTTTTTTTTTTTATAAGTGAATGATTTCTGACTTGATCTTGATTTTGAACATACATGGGGAAATATAAAAAAAGAGCACACACGCACACATAACAAAAAAGAACATAAATCCCCACAAAATCAGTTCACTTATAAGAATCATCATTAGATTGGGGCAAAGACATGAAAAATGAATACTTGAGGCAGAATCTCTACAGACTGCGATACTACTATGGTCTTTCAAGGCTGACAACCATGCTATGTAAAGAAGTTTATTTTTCTGTCAACTGAAATTCAGGCAACACCATCTAATGAACTCTGGAGCTTCCACTTTGCATCAAACAGCTTCTTGCAAGAATGCACTTGACCAGCCAGCAGCCATACCAGGATGCCTAGCTAACACTGGTACTTGGTGATGGATAATTAACTGTTCAGTTCAGTGACATATATCCAGCATTTGCCCACCATCCATCCACTCTTGGCTTATCTGCTTATTCCACCATGAACTAGACAAGAGCCAATTGTGAGGGAAGCAATACTCATATGACCACAAGCTCCCCCACCATAATAATACTGTTATCACACATAAGAATCACCACAGACAAAAATTCAGTTCCATTGCTTGTTATGAAAGTGGAGTACCAGAGGAATCAACACATAATGTAACAAAATCAACATGTAATATCAAACTAGAAATCCTCAGCATCCTTTCATACCAGGATAACAATTCTTGTGTGTGTATGTGTAAGTGTGTTTTTTAACACCAATCTTCCCACTGAAATGCCACACACATATGGGTAAAGATATATGACACAATCGGCTGTTGATGTTTGTAAAATAAAAGCCCCTTTCTGGACTGCGCATAGAAGTACTTTCATTGCAGTGTGTTCCTGTTCCTTCCTCACCCATGTCAGTTTAGACATTGTCCAAATTTTGATGAGCTGAGATAAAAGTTTATCTTCATACCTTAAAACTCGATGACAATTTAGATGCATTTCACTGAAAAGGTCACTCTAATGACAACTTCATTTTTCTCTCTGTAAGAGGTAGGAAAAATACTTTGGCTCTGATTTTGTTGAACTTATAACTTTTATATTTTTACGTTTGGGACTCTTATCATGACTGTCTACCCTGATCTTATAATTATTTTCATGAAGCTGCCAATTTTGCATATCTACTAATAAATGACCCAATCCTATCAACAAACAAAGCAACAAGAAGAAATACTGGTAATAAAATATACTTTCTGATGATAGATAAGGGATCAAATTCACTGGCCAAATAAATTTACAATGTCAGAATAATAAACAGATAGAAGGAAGTTGGGGGGAAGGGAGGGAAATGACATTTTGAAAGAGCTACTGCAAATCTAGAATGTGTCTTTGAAAAAAGAAAAACCTTTAAGAGATCATCAATTTCACATTTGAACAGTATCATCTAGATGCTGAGCAGTAGGCCTGTCATATCATAGGAAGCACAATTAAATTCTCTTCAATATCATAGCTTTAGTTATATTACACAATGTTCATTCTTGATCTAAGCTACGCACATTCAATTTCTCTCAGCCTTCTATTTCTTTGTGCTGTTTGACACCAGCTTTCTCCAGTCAGAAATACATCAGGAAATGAGCAAGTAATGAATGAAGCAATTGAAAGTCCAGCTTTTCAATGTGGAAATTATAAATAGCTGACAGATAAACAGTAGTTTGTTCATTGTCTTGCATTGAATTCATCAACAATACACACACTTACAGCCACCTGCAATATCTTTATCAATGTCTTCAGCAGTAGCCATTTATATTTAGATATAGCAAATGAAATAAACACCTTTGTCTTCAATTCCTGTTACAAAAGGACAACATATCGATAGCTTAGTGCAAAACTATGACAAATGCAAAGTTGTCATGATTTAGCCTTGCCTGCCTTACAACTACAGATTATACAGGTTGTCTCTAAAGATAAAAGTTCTCCATTCAAGGTTTGGCCTTTGCAATGCAAAACTATCTAGTGATACATAATTAAATCTGTAACAGTTCCTTTGTCTCTCCTGTGAAATGATACTTATCGTAGTCTTGTACCATGCCACTGATATAGCACTAAATAGTTTGACTTTGTAGAGAATGAAGACAAATGCGTGAATTTCGCAGTGACAGATGAGATGAGATCTCATGTCACATCAAAAGCTGAGTGATGACATGTGACACATTCTTGCTCCCATTTCAACTCAACTATGAAATAAACACACACATAAACTGGCTCATTGGCACATACACATCCTCAGTTCAGTAATAATTCATTATTGGTAGAAAACATGGTAAAGCAACAGTTTGAAAAGGAACAAAATCTATAAACAAAAAATTTCTCTCTAAATGGTTCGTCATCATTGCAACAACTTTCATACAAACATTGTAGGGACCATAAACCAGAGCTGGCCTCTGACTGAGACACTACCTTAGTAAAGCACACACTTGATGCATGACTTGTCATATTGAAACACATTCACAAATCGATCAACAGGCTAGAAATCCTCAAAAAAAAAAAATAATAATAAAATAAAAAACAGAAACGAAAAAAAACCCAACGCATTCTAAAAACAAATAAAAAAAGCCAATAATAGTCAGTGACAAGACTATTTGAACTCGAAGCCCCCGTGATAGGTCTGTAGGTGCGGTGCGGGACCAGCCCGGCTCGGCCGTGCACATTTCCTGACTAGGTCTTCATAAGTTCCCCCATGCAGGAAGCAGACCAGTACCACTGTCATGTTATCACAGCCCAAACCTCCAGCCTGACAGTCTGGTGCCAGACATCGCGTCATCAGCTCTTCACAGATCTGGAGCCAGATAGGAGAAACAACAAGTAAAATCAGATGACACATGGAGCTTGTCAGTACAAAATGCATGGAGCTGACCTCCATTTTTTTTTTTTCAAGGAAAAAAAAAAGAAGGTACAAATGTATAGCAATATTTTCCAAACTCTACACTTTTCACATAATCATTCTGTGGTGTATAAAATACATGAACACAGTATTGGAGCAGCCACAGCTCACTCACTCAATCACTCATTCGCTATCCAACATGGACTTTGCAACCCACACCGATGTCCTTTCCACACTGTGCCATCTCTGTCTTGTGTCAGATGGAATATTTCAATGTTCTGTTTGTCTATCCATTCCCTGATTCCATATAACTTGTTCTCGGCCTACAACATGTTCTATTTCCTTCTAGCTTCCCCCGATAACATTCTTTGGCATTGAAGATCATTTATTTTGACAAACATGTTTCAGGAACATAAGTTTCTGCTTTATAATCACTCATAACAGCTCTTTCAAACTCCAGTTGTCTGAGGATGCTTTCAATAGTCCTTTTTTTTTCCTTCCAGCCCATTCTCATCATTCTTCGTTAGACCCACATTTCTGCTGACATTATTTTTCTTCATGTCTTTCTCTTTGAGAACTGCAGTCAACACAAGACATTTCATTATTCTGATTTTGAGGTCAAGTTTGATAGAACTGTCTTTCCAAATATTAATGACATTTAGCATTCTCAGGGATGTCAATCTGTTCTCATGAAAAAGTAGGAAATATTTCAACCTCTTTTTTTCCACGCAACTTACAGCCAAGAGTAAAAATGGCAGTATTTTTTATTCAAAAGGGAAAAAAATAAGTCAGAAAAGAATTTGATTTGAGCCAAAAAATCTATTTTCGTACTGAAGGAGGAAGTTTGAAACCCCTGCATTTTCCTCTTGACTATTCCTATTCTGCTGTTGATATAAAAAAAAAAATTTTTTTTCTTCTTTGATCTCTTCATTCTCTATTTTAATTGAATTGTGCTCCGCCTTTCCAATGAACAAATATTCAGTGGGTTTTCTGTTTTTTTTTTTGTATTTAGTATCTTTCTCTCCATTTGATGTTTAGCTCCTCTTGTAGATATGGTGGCTTATGGTGGTCTGAGGTGTAAAGACTAAGTCATCTGCATATCTGAGATTTTATGACCTCCTACACTGATGCCCCTGTTTTCTGTGATGCTATATCTCATGATTTGTTCTATATAGAGGCTGGATAGAAGAGAATACAGAATGCACCTTGAAGGACTTCGCTGTTTTTTGAAAACGGTTCAGAGTATTGGTAGTTCCATTTCCTTGTTGCCTGTTGGTCTGTATATATTTATCTATATCTATATAGTAATCTTATCTACGTGATGAGATGCATGTTTTATTTCTCAGCCATAAGTGGTGGTTCTATTTCATATTGTTGTGATTAATTTATTATACCTTTTGTCTAGGCAGGTGGAATGAACAAGCCTTCTCCATATTCTTTCCAGGATATTGTCCGAGTTAGTAATGATTTTATGATTTCAATCTTTAATGCCGACTTACTTAGGTGTAAAAGACTTTCAGTTAACTGCATTTTCACAGCTAGCCAGTTTCAAAACAACAATAAAAACAAGTAATGGACAAAGCCAGCTATATACATGAATGCCACTAAGAAGTGCCCAACTATGTTGTCAGACTGAAATCAGATAGGAGACTATCCTGACCAGCTGATAGTAGTGTAAGAGACTTGGTAGAAGACAGAAGCAGGCCAGGCTTGTGCTGGCCTGTACTCACAATATCAGGCTCCATGCGTTGAGCTATTCTGTTCCGTACAAACTCCACCACCTCTTGGTTTGTGAGAACATCCCAAATGCCGTCACAGGCAAGCACCACAAACTCATGGTCAGGAGTGATGGGTTTCTCTATCACATCTGGGTTGGCTGAAAAACAAGCAAAAACACAATTTGTCTGACACATTTCCATCATACAAAACAACAACAGTTATTCCCTGGCTGTCCCAAGAATGGGTGAATTTTAAACTATTTTTCCATTGTGCCACTACAGAAAATCCCACGGAAAATACTTGGGAAGAGGAAAGCAATCACATGAAAAAATCACTTGTCACAAAATGAGGTAACATGAAGGCTGAAATATGGTGAGGTGGACATCATGATCACTGAAGAAAAACAATCAAAAGAACAGAACAGCATGGCCCCTCCTCCCACAAAGACTTAGTGCAACATTTGGAAAGCTTACCAGCCTATTGGTTATTATTTCATTTTCTTCATTCACTGAGAAAGGCAATAAAAACAACAGACAAGTTCTAAAATTCACCAAGTGATAGGACATCATTTGGTGGTCTTGCATGTTAGAAATAGAAGATGGTCTTGCATATTCTTACCTGTGACAATCTGTTCCTCTGGGCTCTTCTTGTCATTCTTTTTGAAGACAAAATCTCCTAAGGCTCTTGATAAGGCAAGATTACCTGAGACAGACATGCATATCATACAATGTAGAGTCTACTATGCTTAAGTCGATATCATTGGGGAGAGTGGAACAAAAAGATCAACACATTTACAGTTCAACACAAATGTTCGGCTATACTTCAACATCCAACTGGTTCCTGAAGTCAGATTTGTGAAATACTGTCGCACACTTAAAAAAAAAAAATAATAGTAACCTCAACCAACAACTGAACTGAGTATAATTCAGGTCCAGCATGCATGGCAGGCTTAGAGCTAGACTTATGTATGTACCTTTCCTCTGCCATTCAGAGTGACCAAAAAAAAAAAAAAGATATTTTATGGCATGTCGCTTAAGCTACTTCATGTTTTGTAAATGAGACTATAATGGATCCTGAGGGATTAAAAAAAACTGTACCTTGATGCTTTTATTACTAAACTTCACCCTCATCCACAGAAATATTGTTTTGACTCCTAAATATAAATGATAATACATGTATCAGTTCTTGTCCCTGGTGCTGTAAATGTAATGATATGTTGAGGCCTTGCCTTCACTCTATTAAGCTCTGACCACACAAGAACTGTGCTCTCTCCCAACAGCATTCATTGTTCCTCTAGAAGGCATATGGCATTAAAATTTCTTTAAGAATATGTTAAAAAAAAAAAAAAAAATTCACAGAAGATCCGACATATTGGCACTTTCTGTCAGCACTTTGAGGGTGACTTCAAGATTTAGCCATTTCCTAGCACTATCAAATATTTCAGCCATTCTACTCACCATTTACTCTGTTAAATTCCACCCAACCTCCAGCAGCTATAATTCTCCTTGTCTCTGTCTCATTGCTAGGCTTGTGGTCAAAGGACAACTGCTCCACCTCCCCATGGACACATGCCACAGCCCTCGAGTCCCCGACATTGCCCTGCAGGGGGAACAAAACATGGATAGTCAGTCCATCGATCCTTCAGTTTTGTCAAATCCAACAGCAACAGTGACAACGAATACAAATACAAAGATAAAAAACAAATAAAAAACAAAGTGAACACTTTGGTAGCTAGAGAAATATCACACATGATGGCCAATATCTGAAAACCCATGCTGACTCAATAGTTTTCTTTGGTTATGGTAAGTAAGCAACAATCAATTCCAAGAATAAGAGCACAGCTATCTCGGCTTTAATGTTTGCCTAGATTGAGAAAAAAAATCTGAGGGCTTCGTTTTTTAAATTTTGTCCAGGCACTGACTGTTCCTCCTCCAATTTCTACCTGCCAAAGGTGCTGCTTTCATGTGTATAATGTTCACATGATATCAATGGAATTTAACTGTTGTTATCACAGAGGATTAGATGCTGGGTTTCCATAATCAATAGGCTTCTGAGTCACTAAAAACAGAGTAGTTTTCAATCTTTCCCATGCACCTTCAGGATTAAAACCAACAACATGTTTTATTGAGAGGTAAATGTCTAACCCCTCGGCCAAGATGCCCCCTTATTAACTCAAGCCATTATCAAACAACCATACACAATTCATATACATGTTTATGCCATAAGCAAATCCATCTACATGTAAGCCATACTTCACTGTGCTTGATAGCAACACTGTCTATAGCAAACCATAGATACAGGGGGGTGCAAAAATAGGTATCACCTCTATACTATAATACTCAGGTAATTAAAATAAGTAGCACATTAAATTAGTTAGCCTCATTTTTGACATTTTAATCATAATACATTTATCATAACTAGAAAAATACTTTTACATACATATATGCAATACTGATCTACCTGTGCAACAAATGCAATGAATATTGTATGTTTTCTTTTGTCGTAACTGTATACCTACTTTTGCACCCACTGTATATGTAATCATGACTAAAACAGCAGATACTTGAACAAATATGTGTTTTAACAAAATGAAAGTCTTTAGATTTTAATGAAAGAAACAGAAACATTTTTTTTCTGACTTTTCGTGCATTTTACTTTATTAAAGAGTCTTGTAAGATGCGGCACGGTGAATCAGGCGCTAGTCAAACTGAGCCGACCAGAGAAATCATGTGTTTTTCAATAGTGAATGGATTTTTAAGGCATTTTTTATTTTCTTCACCAAACCCATCTATATTAATCTAGAAATGCATTTCAGCATTCAACTGACTAAAATAGATCGAATAAAAGTCCTAAAATTGTAATTTGATGGCATGGCATAACAAGGATTAATACAGATTTACAAAAGTGATTGGCCATTTTCTCGATAAATTCAGCTGCAGCAACAGGTCACCCTCACTGTCTTTATTTGCCAATATCTCAACTTCTACTTAAAATAGAACAATTATTTTTTTCACATACAGAACGGGAAATGAATAGTCTCTACAGTGATACCAATATCTCCATATGCTCAAAATTTGACAAGAGCCTGATTTCATCGTGTGGCATCTCATATGTTTATGCAGCACAGCTCCTCAGACTGAATAGAATACATGCACTAGTACTGTACATGAATTCATTATGGCCTAAAAATCTTGAAAAATATCTCCTTTAATTATTGGATAAGTTACCGCAGTATGTCAATCAAATGAAATCACTTTTCCAGAAATGAGATCACACAGCAAACACCAAGATCAGCTATGATATTGGTATATTTATAGCGGATGCTATGAGCAAAAGTTTTAAATTTTGCATTATCGAAACAAGAATTATAATTTCATGAAATAGTTCTTGAAAGCTTGTGAAATTTCAATAATATTTAATACAGGCGTTTCATAAATGTGAGAACCTAGTAGAAATGTGTATGTGTAAATGTTTTCTTATATCAGCTTTCTCAAGTGTTGATTGAACGAATCTAATGTGTTAAACTGAGCCAAAACATGGGTGTCAATGGGGTCAAAAAAAACTAAAAAGAAAATTGCATATTTTCTTTTTTCTAGATGTCACATGTCCCAAGATGCAGGGGAAAAAGTCCTCTAAAAAGTAGATCAACATCACACATGTACATGTATGCTTTATCCAATGCTGTTTGTTTGTGTTGGGGTTAAACGACACATCAGCATGATTACGGCTATATTGTGTCAAACACGGTCAGATATGTATACACATCAAGAAGAAGAGAGGAAAAAAGCGAGACAGAGGACAGGAGCAAGGAAAGAGAGAAGAGATGTCTTCCCTGGAATGTCGAGGATGGCACTTCATGGAAGACACCCCACCAATGGCAGGTTTACACTGCCTGAAGGTGGGAGCAGAGAAAACCTACTTATAAAGCCCGGGTCCCCGCTGAGGATTATCCAATGTAGAGTTTCTCTATCCCACACTAGATTTGTATACTATTATTCCTTGTTTAGCTCATTGCCAGAGATGGTCATTTTGTGCATGGTATGACGGACTCCCCCCCCCCGATCAATGTGGGCTGCTGCTACAAAAGCAGCATTAATGGCTGGTGGGGAAAGGGCTAATAATAAATCATGCAGAACCATACTAAATTGTGGGATATATAGCCAAAGAGTAATAAACGACTTGACACTGGTGCATAAACAACCACTTTTGCTTACAGCTGTTATCTTTTCAGTTATTCAAAACATGCTGATCTGCCATTGTGCATGACATCATGATTATTCAGTGATATCTCTGAGGTCATAATCACTGACAGAGATATTCTCAAAGTCAAATTGCATATGTACCATGTCTCACTGACAGAGATATTCTCAAAGTCAAATTACATATGTCCCTGATGTAGGGTCCATATCAAGAACAAAGACAGAAACCTCTATCTCATTTTCCCCCCTCCCTTATCTCTGCCGATGTTGCCCTCTGATCATTGTCACTGTCTCAAAAAAATAAAAAAAGCCACAAAGAAGACAACTGGGTGTCAAAAAGAAAAGAAACAACTATCAGTAGAGCTGGGATGACCAACTTACACAATACATTTTCCCATTTTTTATCAATACCACCACAGCCGTTGTTCCTGCTAACTCATCCTTCATTGTGTCATCTGTCAAAAAAGAACAAAAAACAAATGGTGAGACAGAGCCCATCACTAAAAAAAGCTTTATTTTTTCACCTTCTCTCTGAAAGATATTAGCTTTTCTTTTGCAATAATAATAAATAGAAGAATGACATTTTATACTTTAGCTTTGCATGAACTGTCCCAACAAGAGAACACAAACCTATGCAGTAATGTCCACTTGTTGGTCTCAATCTCTCACTTAACCATAACCACCTCAATGCTACCAATAGTACACAGTACGTCCAAAAATCAGTTCCCTATGTGCGGAGCAAACATATGGGGTACTGGCACATCTACAGTCAGTCCACTGCCAGCCATCCTTTCTTTTCTTTTGATCCCAATATTCCAAACCACTGACCAGCCTCTAGGGGCTAATATTGCAAGTTGATGATTGGTAGATGATGTAGCCATGAGAGCCCAAATCAGGTGTATCATCTGCTTCTTCAAGTGACAATTAGTAACATCAAAAATGGTGGACTCTTCTGATTGTTTGCAAAGCAGAGGACAAGTGGCACTTGGCTTGCACCACAATGAGTGGTCCTTAGTATGGGGGAGGGGTTACCAGTGGATGGAGCAAGAGAGACTGACTGAATAGCTGACGTTTAGCTCAGGATTGCAAACTTGGCATAGTGGTAAAACGGTTAAGATCAAATGCCTCTAGCCACCCATGTCCTTTGCGGAACTAACCTCTTTTTCCCTCTATTTTATTTTCCTTTTTTTCTACAGCATAATAAAAGTTAAAGCAACAATAAATTTCACTAATATACAGAAAATTAAATATTACACATGTTAAGTTGTGCCTATTTTACAAAGTAAAGTAGAAAGGAAATATTCACTCATGTTCCATTAAGGCACATCTGTTACACTACAAATTGTATTGAGACACAGAATTCACCTGTATGTAATACTGACACGATGATGAAAGACAGCTGGTAAAATGTGAACTGTTGAATTCAAAACTAACCACTGAAATAGATATGAGCTACTTACAAAAATGATGCAAAAAGAATTTCACAAACTGCTGTTTAAAATGACTAGATATGAAAGTGAGTACAAGGCACTAAAATGCATTGTGATCCGAAGTTGGTAATCTGGTGTCTGCCATTCTATGTCTACCTGAACTAGAATTTGTTTCGAATTTATTTATTTATTTACTTATTCATTTTAAAACACCAGGTGGCAGAAACATGACTATAAAACTACAGATCCATACATAAACTTACCTTTAAGCATTTCTTCATCTAATGCTAGAAAACCTTGTCTAATGGCATCTGCTATATTGCCTTTGTCTGAAAAAAAACAACAACAACACAGGCAGCTACTGAGGAATGAAGTGGTAAGTAGATGACAGAAAACAACCACTAGAGATTTCAAATAAGGAAACTTTTCCCCCTTTCCTGTGACCTGCGTCAATGAATAACAACTAGCTCACAAATTGCATTATGGCTACGATGTGACATATTGACTTTGGATTACTGAGACGAACAATTATATATGTGTGTATTCCTGCTGAGGGAAACCTACATCTATAGAATTTGCCTTAATACAACATACAACACTAGATCTACTAGTAAACATCAACACATTGAACAAATGAATTGGTAAAACTACATTTGTGGAATGAAAAGAAAACTAAATTTAGAATGGAAAAGGGAAATCACCACAAAAATTCGCTCAAAATGTCCTCTTCAATTTTTTTTTATTTTTGATTTGAATGATATGATTTCTCCCAGATATAGGTCCTATACTCAGTCCATCTTACTAGAACAGAGCAAAGAAGAAAAAGGCAAACAGTTTCTTTTCTTCTTCAGGTAAAAACCTTCATTACTGACTGAGGTGAAACATGCTGAGCTGTCTCAGTTTTTGGCTATGATTACTACATGTACAATTTGTCATTCCCTGAGCCTGGGAAACTTACGATACTGTGGATGGGAGACAATTTTTTTGTGCAAGTTGTTGCCAGCATACTGAGCCACTTTCACACCTGGAACAAAGGAGAACAGGCTAATATACAGCTGGGTATATGAGTAATGTATGTATGTATGTATATATATATATAAATATATCTATGTGTGTGTGTGTGTAGTAATCTACAACAAACATACAGAATAAGGACCTAAAACTATGAAAGTGTAATTAAAATCTAAAGCAAGCATCTCTCAAACTAAATATGTACAGATATTTTCTAATTCAGTTAAGATCATTGCTAAAGAAAGGGCTAAATAACCCAAATCACAACATATAGGAAACTTCTTGAATGATCTGGGTGTGGACAGAAAATGCCCTTTTCTAAGGAATGATCCACTGGATGGAATGTGCATAAAATGACAGAAGAATACCGTAGAATCTGAAAATAATGGCATCTGTTGATAAAACTACACTATGTTAATAAAGTGTTATAATATGAAACGTCAACTGATCAAATATTATGTGTAAAAATTGATGCTGATACAGCCACATTATGCTAAGAAAGTGAAATATATAAGCCTGATGCTCAAATGTTATATATACAGTGTACATGTATTTGTGATTAATTCATTCTCCCCATAATCTATGAAGAACATGTCATTAAAAAAAAAAAAAAAGACAATAGCCACTGTTTATCGAAAAAGTTACAAAGATCTTTTTCATTTTTGTTTTCTGCTCTAACTTCTGCCACTTTTCTAACTAATGTAGTGGACATGACCCATGATGAACAGAGGCAAGACAGGTGGTGAATAATAGCAGGTGAACTACAGTGTAATCCTTTCCTTGGACAAACTACTAAGAGCAGGCAATGTGCACTGAGAATGGTGCAAAACATCTACTTTTGTGGGGACAAATAGACACAGTGATTATGAGAGGATGGAGGAGAACAGGTAATTATGCTGAGACAAAGACGAGCGGCAATGGGAGATGGTTTAGACCAGCCCAGTTACTTTCCTTTGCCAGACACAAGAGATGTTGACCAAACAATGCAAAGAGGAAAAAAAAAATCACTTTGCTTCTTGTCATTCAAAAGACATCACAGAAAATTTCATAAAATTATTACAAAAAGGAGATAACATTTCCCTTACACCATTAACTTTTTGTGATTTTTTCATAGTGTCAGTTTCAAGCAGAGTGCAAAAATTTGTTGTTTTTTTTTCTTCTTGTACACTGTTTGTTCAATATTGCTTGCGTCTACCAAAGGGAAGTCTTAGGAAATGTCAAAACAATCTCCCTATTATGAATGAAAGGATGAAGAGGCACAGCAATGATAAGAAGACAAAGAAGAACAGCAAATGAGAGAGGATGAAGTGAGTAAGACAGTGATTATGAGGGGACGCAGAGGAACAGCAAATGCACCTCTCCCCCTTCGGCGGCTTGGACAACACAGTTCCCATAAGTAGTTACCTCCGTGTCCATCAAACACACCAAAGAAACAGGCATCCTTGTCTCCTGGCAGGCTCAGCAGATGACTGTGGGCGTCCTCCATGTCTGACCAGGGTCAAGGAAGCAACCATTTGACACAGTTTTTGTTATTTCATTATTTTAGTTTTGTGATACATTTAGGGACTAGAATTTTGGAATCTTTCCCTTGTGATTACGTGTATATGCATCAAGGTGTATATGCTTCAGCAGCTGAATTCAAATTTTGACACCCTTTTCCTTTCTTCCTTGTAACGAATTACATGTAATGTTGTTCATGTAAGATGCTAATGGTAAGATTTTGCCAACAAGCTGAAGATAAAGATGGCTGGATGAATGGCTGAATTGATCAGTGGGTGGGTGGGTGGATAGATGGATGGATGGATGAATGGATAAATGGGGACAGACAACAGGTGGACAGGTAGACAAACAGATGGATGACGGGGGATAGATGGATGGATGGGTAACAGATGGACAGGGGGACAAACAGACAGATAGATGGGGGATGGATGGATGGATATATGGATGGATGGAGGGGTGGGCTTGGAGGAAAAATAATTATGAATGGATGCATTATTATAGCATCAACATACTTGCTCACCCAGCAAGTGCCCATAGTATATATGTTTGAGAGCAAAAAAAAATGAAGTCAGAGGTTACTTATACTTCTGGCAAAAAAGTACAACCCAATTCTGGGTATAGCACAAAGAGAGAGAGAGCTAGGAAGAGACCAACATGCTGCAACATAGCGAAATAAGTAGATCTAGGCTTATCATTTATTCCAAAATCGCTGCAGATGGCATTTTTATACTGCAGCATAGTTAGGTTGATTAATACTATCCTGCGTATTCAAGCAACATTATGAGGATTCAATCTTCTGCTATGTCTGATACGAATATGACATTCTGCATTCCGAGAAAATAAAAAACAAATAAGATAGAAAGTAAGTTCAGCACTGAGACTTGGGCAAGGAGTGCTTCATGAAATCAGCTTTCAATAATGATCAGGAATAAAGCCTAAAGAACACTACATTATGTCAGTACAAATTGCTCTATTCTATAGGTATCCCTGAACATAGCAGCTTCTATTACATTTATAAACTGAATGTAGTTTTATGCCACCACTGAAGTTTTAAAGAGCACATAATAGTATATAATGAAGTTGCATACTTAAAATTTATACACCACACAGACGCACATTACACGCCATTATGTTCACAATCAGCGGAGTGTATCTGCCAATATAATTATCTCATGTTTGTACTTTCTATTGCTCCCTGGAGGTCAAAGTGGTCTTGTTCCCTCGTGGTCTTGATATAGTCACTAAATATTCCAAGCTATTTGATAAACCATATATCTCCCTCTAGCTCTTACCTTAACTCTGAACCTAACCCTAACCCTAATCATAATGGTCTTGAAAAAATTGGCCTTGTAATAGTATGGAACGTCTCCCACTGAGTCTAGACTCTAGATAATTATATCTAGCATGCAATATGATAGATCAAAAAGGAAAATGACTACTGAGTCTATTTGATTTCATTTATTTTGCTCTGCTTTGTTTAAGTTCCTTTGACCATTGCACTAAAGTTCTCACTTTTTGTCTCCGTATCCATTCTAGAGATAAAAACTAATGTAGCAAAATGAAGGAAGGCTGGTGGTCCATGTCCTCAAGTAAGTTATCCAGATTTGAGCAATATATCCAGGCAGAGCTGAGAGGCAGTGAAGCCAAAGGATACTGATTCTCCATCCCTGCATACAGGAGGAGCCCACCTTGACAAAGGAGTTCACATGTTTAGAGGAGAACTTGGTGGTGACTGGCTCAGACAGGGTCTGACCCATTGCTGAAAACAGACAGGAAACAAGACATTTTAGACAGAGGGGTAAACTTCATCCTAAAACCTCTCACTTCCTGCGACAATGCAAGAACATAATTATACTGAGCTACTGTGCACATATGAAGAGTGGAAATTTGTTCGTACAACAATAGGTCAGTTTTCTTTCATCTTCATCTTTTTTTTTCTTTTTTGGACATTATGCTCACTGTCATATTTACATAGGTTAACCCTGTGTGGTTATCCCTTCACGGTACAAGAAAATAAAAATCTATTCAAAGTCTAGTTTTTTTGCCACTGATATCCCAAAGCCAGGGAATGAACTTTTTTAAAATATTAAAAAAAAAAAAAAAATTCTCAAAAATTTATCTGATCAGTCAGTAGCCCGACTTTTTTGTTTCCACTCCCCATATCTACTAAAAACACATGTATCTGTACATATATCACATCCTGGAGGTTAACAATTTCATATCCAGGAACCCACAAGGTGATCTCTTCTATAAGCTGATCTCTGATTTCTCACAGCTGCTAAATGATACATTTCTGGAAATTTTGTGTCAAATGAAAGCAAGATTTGTTAATCATCTATAGCTGAATTTAAAAAAAAACAACCTTTTGACATAATTATATAGATTCAGAGTGTCAGTATTATGTCACTGTCATTGTGGTAATCAAAAGATGAGTCCAAACTGCTGTTACAAACTAAATAGAAACAGCAACATAACAAATCTGTAAAAATTCAATGACTCGGCTGAAATGCTGGTAAATGTTATGATTGCCTTATCCCGCAAAGATCAATGGAATGGCAAATTGACATGACAATATAATAGGAGCCTATATTTTTTAATCTCTGGTTTTTGGAGCTTTTGTGAGGAATTGTCTGAGCAAATCATTCATACTGAATACATCATACATCACACTTATACAGCCATAGCATCCACACCTGATTCCTTTAAAATTAAACATGAAGCTATCACACTGGACATACTTCTGACAGAAACATACTGACAAAGAGGAGTGAAACAGAACAAGGCAGGAAAAAAAAAATGAATGTGGACAAGCGATCATGAATTTCACACAGCAGAATGCAAAGTGCTAATCATTTCCAGTGCCATCCATCCCATGGTTGGATCAGTGAGTCTATTACTATAATAGAGCAGAAAGTATGAAAAGATGTTCAGGCATGACTCTTTCAATGCACAGCGAAAAGGTGCTTCCTTATAATAATTTACTTTAAGAGTACCCCCCCCCCCCCCACCTCAAGAAAGAGTTTCAAGAAAGAGTAAGATACGCGTCACAATATGCGACAGACAGAGATAGACAACCAGATGGACAGATAGATGGAATGGAAAGATGGATGACAGACAGACAGACAGACAGATAGATAGATAGACAGATAGATAGACAGAGAAAGAAAGAGAGAGGGAAAGAGAGAGGGAAAGAGAGAGGAGGGTGAAGGAGAGGAAGAAGAGAGAGAGAGGGGGAGAGAGATTTAAAATAAATAGGTTGGGGTGATCAGAAATGGAAGAGACAGAATTCACCAAGTGATGGTGTCTTATACAAGCTGAGATGAACCGCGAGAAATCTGCTCTTTCCATTCCCCCAGCTTCAATCAAAGTAAATCTTTGACTCAGATTTCGGCACTCCCTTTTTTTAGCGGTCCCAAGGAATCGATACTTCATTCCAATTTTATTTATTACTGCATGGATATATGTCTATTTGCACGGACAAAGTGATGTCGATTAATTGCTGCTGT
>JBCAUA010186778.1:0-55169 GCA_038406235.1 Peronia verruculata | reverse complement strand
TTGCCTCAATAATAGAGAAAGAATTGAAATGAAATGGTCTATCATTGGTGTCATTTATACATTTATTTGAACAAATGGCTAATGCAATTCTATTCCTTATTAGGATTGTCTGTAGTCGAAGTGAATGCCACTGACGCGGACGCAGGAGATGGGATGGTGCGATACAGTATTGTGAGTGGCAACACGGGAAATCATTTTGTTATCGATGAGATGACAGGCGAAATTGAGATTGCAGGACCCTTAGATCGAGAGATCATGAGCAGTTTCAATCTGACTGTCCTGGCAAGAGACATGCCAGCATTATCACCTACAAAGTCTGGTGAGGACCAAGAAAATTGCTTCATAGTTATGTTGTTACCAAGGCAGCAGTGCATGGTTTTCTTCTCACTGTCTAAACAAGGAGATATTTTTTATACTGGTTTATATTATGTCTTTCAATCTCCTTTTCAATGGTTATCTAGAGATATTTTTTATACTTTTTTTTTTTTTGCAGTTGGGGTGATATTGGGAAGGCAGAAGAGGGGAGATAAGTGAGTTGTATATCAGGGTGTCAAAAAAAGATTGAGTTAAAGAGCAGTCAGAGCATTATATGCATAGGCCCAGTGAAAATGTAGGCACAACATACACAGAATCAAGGCAAAGTGGCCGTAGATAAAAATAATGCGTGAGATACATTAGAACAACCCCATACCTTTTTTTTTTTTTTTTAATATATTAAGTGTGATGTGACTTATTCATTCAGTTATTTGCCAGTTAAGAATACAGCAAAAGCACAAACATAATTAATGAAAAATATTTCAAATGATCCGTCTGATCACCTTCTTTGCAGTTTAACTATGTACCCTTTTTGAAACAAGGATTTACATATCTTTAGCATAGCTTACACATAAATTATTTGTTTGTTGTTATATCTGTTGTCTTGCAAAAAGATTTTTTTAGAGTTCTGCAACTTGATTTTCAACAAATGTATCATTTAAAAATCAAATTTTTTAAGAGCTGTAGATTTGAATGGACTAGAAGTTAAAAATTATTTTTGTATATTTCCTCTTTTTGTGAATCAAAACAGAGTGCTTATGCCCTTACTTCCTGCAGGAAAAGTAGCAAAACCAGTTTGATAATTTTGTGAATTTGAACAAATATCTGTACTTCATGTACTTCACGTCTCTCATTTTTTTTTTTTTTTTTCAGCTTTTGCTGTGGTTGAAATCATGGTGACCGATGTCAATGACAATGTGCCCATGTTTGAGCGTTCATACTACAGGTTTGTCTAGATAATTGAAAGTAACATTAGATAATCACCAATCTGTGATTTAAACATAAAGTATCATTGGGCATTGGTTTGTTTGTTTGTCAGTTTTGTTTTGTTTTTTTTAATTGAAATCTAAGATAGGATCAAATGGTGATTATGACTGGTGGTGAAGAGAATGGGTGTAGAGTGTCCTTTTCGGTTTTTTTGTTGTTTTTTTTACACTGATGTGCTGCAACTTACAGCTTATGTCTCTTTTTTTTATTTAGATAAATCCTTTCATAAAAATATTGCAATAAAGTTAAAAAGAAAAAAGCAAAGCCTATGTGCTTCATTTTTATAGCCATCCATCAGAACTATTGCTTTTGTCAAAAAATGATCATTTGTTGCATGAGAAGCTAATGGCAAGATTTAGGAAATTCATTGGGCCATCACCAATAGGCTTATCAAGCTGATGCAGTGTTTCTTGAATCTGCCTTATTCTGATGCTATTCTTAATATTTTTGTCTATATTGCATGTAAGTGTTAATATAGACTTACCTAAAATGTCTCATAAACTGTGAATGACGTTCCATTCTGAGGACAAATAAAGTTTGTCTTTTATTTTGTCATGTCATTGTGGCAGTCAATTGCTCTTAAATCAGCTTACTTTCTGAGGTAATCCCTCCCTCCTCCCTCCCACCTCCTTACTTTCCCCACAATATCTTAGTAAACTTTGTGAAGCCTCTTTCCCCCTCCTTTTCTCCCCTCCCCTTTGCATCCACTTCCTCATCATCATGTACACTAATACTGAGCAAAGATATTACACAAATCTCTACTGGAACATAATGTCTTACCACTCCATTTGATCACCACATGAAAGGTGAATACATCACTAAAAAAAACTTGCATTCTGTGTTGCCAGATTGTGCATTTGACATTTTCCCTTTTTGTCTTTACAGAAGTTTTATTTTTGAAAATGAGACAGCTGGAACTAGCATCCTCACAGTGAAAGCCAGTGACAATGATGACCCCTTAGTTGACATGAATGGCATGGTCACATATTCCATAAGTAAGAATGCATTCTTCTCATTGAGGCAGTGATGCAAATTTGTGTGGAAACCTTTTCAATGATTTTCAATGCCAGGATTTATGTTGTTCACTTCCACGAGCAGTCTAAATCTATGGTGCTGTCATCTTTGTCAAAAAAAATCTGGCTTTTGTCAGATGATGAAATTAAGAATATCCAGATGCAGGGAAATGACTCATTTTCCCTCAGTATGTTTCAATAAAACTTGATATTCTATCACTAATAGTTTTGGCTCAGAAGTTTGATGAGAATTTTATTCATCAAGATCATTCAGGCCTACAAGTTTCAGTCTTGATAATTTTTTATTTTTTTTTATAATATGCAAGGACATTTGCTAGTCGACATCAGCTAACTGAATTAAGCTTTGAAATGGTCATAAGCTGCAAAGTATCTTGGTGATTTAATATTTATTTGTATTGATACATTGATTTCACCCAAATTCCAACATATCATATGCTTTTATCAGACCATCTGGTCCTGTTACACCTGTCAATGAAAGCTCAGTCTTCATTTAGTCTCAGGAAATAATACTTTGATTTCTGTAAAGATTACATTCAAACTATTGTTAGATCATCATAATCGTCTGCATGAGTAATTTTTTTCAATTATCAGTTCTCCAAATTGTTTTTTTTTCTCTTTAATATGTTGAATTGGTTGTTAGTTGATAGCCCATGTCGTAGATTTTTAAGAAATTTGTGTGAACTTTTTGGTATTTTTACCTGGAATTTCTGGAACCCAAAGAGCAAAATGAAAGATATCTGTCACTGCATCAATCATTATGGCATTAGAAATCGTCACTATTTTGTTTATCATAAGAAAAACTCATTGCCTTTGAATAAAGAATATTCTTGATTTTAACTATTATAACAAGACATAGAGTGAGATAGCTGTAGCATTGAAATGAAACTAAATACCTTTACCCATTGTAATTTGTCATAAAACTGCTGTGTCTCTATACCACTCTTTTCACATATATTGATATGTTTATGGTATCAAATCATTTTCAGATGGCCCAAACTCAGACTTTGAGATTGATCCCATGACTGGTGTAATCACCAACAAGCGCATACTGGACGTAGATCCAACGGGCATCACCATGTATGAGTTTGAAGTGGTGGCTCAAGGTAGGCCATGCATCTATCAGCCAGCAAGTCTTGCCATTTTTTTTTTTTTTTACCTCATTTATTATTTAACTGAATCAGCTTCTAGTGTTAGTTTCAGTGCCCTAGCTGTTCACTGGCAGTTCCATGTGCTGGTTGGATAGCAGCATTCCAGGTTATGGCAGAAATTTATTATGGTACAAAAGTCACTGAAAGGTGATAGTAATGATGAGTCATTTAATATCCTGTTACACATATATATATGTACAGTATCTTTAGCTTTTTATGCCGATTTGTTTTGAGGTTCTAATAATTCTTATACTGATACTATGGTGTTTGTTGGTGTATGTATTGATGGATGTACCAAAGAGCATGTGCTTTTGACATGCATAAATGTGTATGAGTATGTGTGTGTGTGAGAGAGAGATATATATGACATCATTTTTACATTTTTGGGGGGTGGTGGATGAACTTTGGTTAAACAAACTGTGGTTGTTTTATTATTAAACAACTTTGTACACAAGAATTACCTTTACATGGTGCTTAGTGAGAAAAGCCACTAAGAATAGAACCTACATAAAGTTGAATCAGACACTAACATTTTATTTCTTCAGATATAGATAAATAGTCAGTGCAATACTTTTTTGTTTATTCCAGATCGGAATGGCTCTATGGGTTCATTATCCTCAATGGCCAGAGTTGCAATTATGGTCAGAACTGTCAATCAGTTTGCTCCTGAGTTTGTGCCAATGACATATGAAGTCTTTGTAAATGAGACAGAGATATTCCCTGGGGATGTCGTCCTTATGGTGAGATGATCATGCTCATGTCTTGATGTTGACAGTCATTAACTTAGGAAGCCTAAAGTATCATTCTGAAGAGTGTAGGAATAAAACATTAAGTTTCTTCAAACAGCCTCATAGAAATGAGTCCTTTACTCTTCCTCCTTCTTTCCCCTCCCATTCCAACAGAAGGCTTTATCTTTCTTCTTCTATGTTGATGTTTTGTGCTTCTGAGAGTCTTTACTTGTCCTTGGTAGTTTTGTTTGTGTGGTCACGTCTTGGGACAGTTATCTCCCTCTGGTAATCATATCGGAGACATCGTGCAGTTTTGCATTTACAGTGTTATACCTTCAGGACAGTTATAAACAAACTATCCAGGCATGTGCATTTCACCAGTGATCAATCAATATTTTTAAAAAATTAATACAATTGTAATCTTTATCTATTCTTTTTTTTCTTCAACAACACCAACTAGTACATTATGTGAGCTGAGAGAAAAGTAGGTTCTGAAGTCTTCATACATTTAAGCAAAACATATTCCATTTATTCGGTGTGTTTCTCGTTTTCCCTGCCAGCATTTGAAGGATGAGACAATATTTTCTACTGACAGGTTACAGCTATGGACAACGACACAGGCATAGATGGACAGTTCATGATTGATTTTGTGCTACCACAGACCAAATTTTTCCTGACTCAAACTGGTAACATGTCAGAAATTCGCCTGATGGACATGCTTGACTTTGAAAGTGGAGATATGATGTTTGTGATGGAAGTGATGGCTACAGGTAAGATATATTTTGCTTCTATACATCTTCGTGTGATTGTATTCACTGGCAGGAAGATTCACACAATACATGTTGTCAGGTAGTTTTAGTAAAATAAAAAGTTATTGAATAGAGGTGTGCTTTGATGCATGCACTATAAATGTCTAAAGTATTTCATAGAATGAGAACAGGTAAAAAATAGGAAAATTTTAGACAGATCAAAATGTTTTGTACTGGACATTTGCTAGAGATTTCCTACTAACAAGGTTAAACAGTTTATTACCTCAGCAGAGCTGGCCTAGTGTGTCCTTGAATTCAGATAAGTACCGTATATCTCGCTACCAATCAGACTGTATGATAAGTTGCTGGACTTGAGCAGAGAAACCAGTGGTTGAATGTGACAGCTTAGTTCTTTGTCGCTCTATCTCCGCTTTTGGGCAATTTGGAGATATATATGTCATATAAAAGAGAGACAGTGGATCTACCATATAATATAATTATTTTCTCCATCACTTGCCCAAACAGATAGAATTTTAAAATCATTTTGGTCTGTTTCCTATATGCAAATACACTTGCAAAACATAAAACATCAGTTTTCTCAACATGTTTAAAATGGAGATGGAGCAACAGAGAACTGAGCTCACATTATAGGCAGATTATAAGTATATCATTGTGAGGTGATTATTTAGATTTGTGTTCTCAGTTGTTCATGTGTCACAAACTTTTTTTCTGACTGTCACTGCTGTTGAGGGACTACTTTCTGTCTCTTCACTGTGCAATGTCTCTGGCTACAGTCAAGCTAACTCAGAACTTTTTCATCATATGAAAGTGTATGAATCATGATTTTCTGTCATCTGATATTAATAATAAGATACGAAGAAAAATCAACAATTTGTTGTTGCATGGATAGAACCGACCCCCAATCATTTTTTATTCATACTAGGAAATAAAAAGTGAATATTTCAATAGATTGACCCTTTTCAGGTAAGCACTATATATCTCACTACCAGTCAGATTGTATAATAAGTCGCTGGACTTGAGCAGAGAAACTAGTGGTCGAATTTGATAAAAGTGGTTTGATATCAATGTTTTTATACTGCAGAAAGTAAAAGAACATTCATAAGCATTTTTTTTATAAAACAATAGATAGACCCATGATTATTTCCTTCTGCACATGAAAATAAACAAAAAGATAATAAGCTGATAATTTTTAAAAGTAGGATAATCCGCTGTAATGTCATCTGGATAGAGGTAATTGGATCTGCTGACTTTTACTACCCACAGATAAAGGAATGCCACCCATGATGGGGACAGGCACAGTTACTATTCATGTGCAGAACGTCAACGACAATCCACCTATGTGCACTAGTGTCATGTTTGTGGAGAGGACAGAGGGCACAACAGATATAACGCAGCTGTCTTGCAGAGACATGGATAACAGCATGCTGACTTATACTATAATGAGGTAATCCTGAGATAAATACACAGTCCTGTAAACAAACAATTTGAGGAAAAGAATGCTTCCATGAAAGGAAATTGTTGCCACTGTTCACTTAAAGAGCAAATGCACCTATGGCTTCAAATAAACATGTTTAGAGTGTTCAAAGTTTGTTATAACACTGATATAATTTGTTAGGTGTGGTCTAGAAAAAGGAATAAAAATGTACTGGTGTCTTTGACAATAATCATGAATATTTAATCCTAATTTCACTCTCTTATGTTAGATTTAACCAGCAATCTATATATAGAGGAAGTAATATCATGGTCCCATATTTATGTAAGTTATGTTTGCTTATGAAATAATGTGTTTAAATTCTACAACATTGCACAACAGCGCAAGAACAATGATGTATAGTTATATTGAAGTTCTCTAAAATTCATTTGTAAAACCAAATTTCAAGTGTCAGGTGTCCTTTTGTTTTTAGTCAACCTTTATAAAGTAGCTCTTTAATTATGCTTTTATTCATTATAGCAATTGATTGCTTGGTCACCATTAAATAGTTAAAACAAAATCAAATTCATCAAGAGAATGGAAACTATATGAGAAGCTATAGCATTTATTTTTTCATCTTAAAACTGGTGACAAAAGAGTACATTTGTTGTTTTTTTTTTAATCCAGACTTTGCCCAATGAAATGCCGTAATGATTCTCTGTGTTTAATGCAAATTTGAATGCCACTGTTTCAGTGTCAGCCCCAATACAATCATGCCTATGGTGTCAGTGGGTGGCATGGTCAATGTCAGCATGCCTTTGGACTATGAAAATGACCCTTCACATGTCATCATAATTACTGTAAGTTTTCCCTGATTATGCTTGAACTGAAGCACTTATCTTATAAGATAATACATATCATGTCACATTGAGAAGGTCAGCTTAGTTGTTTTACTGCTTTGCTAAGTTTGTAGTCCTGTGCTAGAAAGTAACTACACCATTAGTCTTGTTCACTCCATGCACTGCTGTTCTTTACTAGCACTCAGTCCCACCTGCTGTGTGTGAGCCAAGCCACACCTGTCTTGTACTTTCCTACATGCGATCAGAAGCATCAACTGTTGTTCAGTTTTACATTGATCAGGAAACATACTATAGCTGAGTCTGGCTCTCATTGCTAGCTCATCTGAAAATCATCTGCTTGTGGCATTTATCAAAAAGATTCACCTCATGATGCAAACATCCAGTCAGTGATCGGAACATCAGATCAGATATGGGAGCAATGATGGTTGTTTGTAGGCAGACTGTGGAGGTATCATGATTTTTTTTTTTTTCCATCACATGAGAGATAGATTTTTTATCATATTATGGGTAGCCGTGAATTACTATTACTCTGTTAAAATCCTGTTATGGGTAAAGTCCTGCAGTGATGAAGCCCACTGACAAATTATGACTTGTATCAAATAAACAAACTACCAACAAGCATTTAATGTCAGAGATGGAATATATGCTCAAATCATTTTTGCATGACCAATTAAGAAGATTTAGTGTCATCACTGACATTCTCACAGAAAAACAACAGGATTGAAAAAAAATCAAGAGTGGTTTGATTAGAAAATATCCTGAAATTGCTTGATTTCTACTTTAAGTTTAATAGTCTATATCTGACTAGCAATAATATAAAGTTAAAGACTGTCAGATCTTTCTCTAGCTTTCTAACATATTTTTCTCCAAAGATAGCACCATTTCTTTTTCTTTTTCACACATCATATTTGATATCATACTATCCAGAGTGTTTTAGATCTTAAAATTTCTGTTTAGTTTTGTTTTGTTTTTTCGTCTATTGTATTTACTCTATTTTTATTTAAAGTGTTATTCTGCCCCTAGCACACCTCCTCTCCTCTCTGTTTATCAACTTTATACAACAAATGAAACATTCTGTCTAAGATTTTAAGTTAATGGACATTTTGTTTGGCTAAATGGACCAACTTTAGTCCGAATCAAACCAAGCACTTTGATAAAATACAATGTGACAGATGGATTCATGTGACCTTGCATGGCTCTTGTGACTTTGTTTATTTTTTATTTCTTTAAAACTTTTGATCTTGTTGATGCATTATGCTCTATTGATGTTTCCCCCACTCTAGCAGTCCTGATAATAAACCTTTAACTATCACAGTTCATATTGTTGAAGTTTAGTGAAAAACTAAACTTTCTCAAGTTCTATTTATTTGTGGGCAAAAAAAATTGATTCTGGATACCGTATTATGTTTATAAATATAGTGTGTCGCAATAAAGTTTCAAATTTGGTTATCCACGATTATACCACAAACAGTGTGAATTTTCAGGCGCACAAAAATAATTTCATTTTAAATGTTCACTCTCATTTGCAACATTTACCAACCACTCTCTGTCAACTAGTTTGTATTATCCTGCACAAGTAGAGGATGTATGTCACTGGGTATTCCAGATGGTGGGATGGACAGTTAAACAGTGAAACACTTGCCACATAACTGCAAAACAAATGTTTTCTTCCCATTCCTCTTCAACCACTGACTGTAGATTATTCCAACAACAGTTGTGTAGATTACAGTTCTTTCACAGATTAAGTCTATGATATCAGTTTGTGCCGTATGCACAGATGTTGTCACCTGCATTATTACTTTTGCCTGGCTCAAGATGGGAGAGTAACAGGATAGTACATTGTGACATCATACCACAGTAGGAGATGGCCAGGCAGGCAACTACATGCATGATGGGCCTTGGACAGTGATCCAGCTTCCATCTGAACACTGAAGTGAATGGAAAAACATAAAGTGTAAATTATAAAATCTGAATGCCAGAGCAGTATTTTTCACTTTTGCTTCAACAAACTTCAGTGACAAGAGCAGAAAGTTTTCCTGAGTTGGATAGGAAAGGAAAAATCATGAAATACAGTTGATTTATAAATTAAATGATACATCATAGACAATGACATACACATTAGTTTCAGACAAGGCCTGCAACAAATTGCACAGCCATCAGGTAATCAAGTCCTGGGAGCATGAGAATTCTCACTAACTGCATAGTGAACTTGGAATTGCTCTGATTTTGATGCACTTTGATGTCATGTTCACAGCCACTCTCTTACAGGAATTGGTGCAAATTTTGCAATCAAATAAAAGTTTGCCATTCTCTCTATAATCCTTCATTCCCTGTTTTCCACTGCCTTGTGTGTATTTTTATATTATCCATTGTCTCTGTCAGTAGGTGTAGGTATTCATAGATATTGCTGCATGTATTATTTCTTATGCCTTGGTTCACAATGCTGAATGGGAGAAAATTAATTAGCCATTGTCAAGCCCACAGGGCACTTTCAAATTGTTCTGAGTTTATACATGGAATACGTTTTTTTTAAAAATTTTATATAAAGATCTCAATTTTGGTATATTATAATTTCCTTCCTGCAGGCTGAAGATGGAATGCAAACAGCAACAGTGACTATCAATCTGATGATTACAGATATAAATGAGAACCCTCCAAACTTTACTGGACCTTTCACTTTCACTGTAAGGGAGGATGTCATACCCAGCAGTATGACAGTCTACAAGGCTAATGCCACTGGCAATGATGGTCCAATGGACATGGTGAAATATTCATTGAGTGATATGACTTACTTTGATATCATGCCAGGTAAGTTGAATATCAAAGTACGTTTCTGACAATAGATCAGAGATATTTGATGGAGTAAATGTTTTACAGTGAAGAAATGTGGAACCTTGTTGGACAACATATGGACAACATTTTTTTTTACATGGAAAAAATGTGGAACGTCTCTTTTTGTCTGTGTTTTTTTTTTTTTTTTTTCTTTTTTGATAAAATCATTGTTGTGACATATTCATGAATTAAACTAATGCATATCTGTCTTTGTAAATTGTTAACAAGACCTACCATAGTAATATAATTATAGAGTCAATCTTTTCACAAGTATTTTAAAAATGACATTTTATATTAGACTGATATTGTACAATATTGACTATAAAATTTTAACAAAAACTTTTACAAGTGCCATAATCCTATCAATTCGTCAGTGTCACAGACATCCTTTCTCTCATACCAAGAGGACATATCTGCTGCAGTTATACTGGGTAGAAATTTAGTCAGCAGTTGCTTGTGGAGGAGTCATATATCCAGCGCGGTCAGCCTGTCTCTCTTATTTCATTCAGTTTTACATAGCTATGTGCACTGTATCTGAAATCAGAAAATCTTTCTAGTCTATCCTATCCAATCCATATTTTCTGTTTTATCCTCTCCTGTTTTACCCTATTCTGTCCTCTTCTGTCCTGTCTTTGTATGTCCTAACCTGTCTTCTTTTATCTTATGTTGTCCTACTCTACCCTACCCTATCCTACTCAACCTTATCTTATACTATCATATCCTATCCTATCCTATCCTATCCTACCCTACCCTACCCTCCCTTATCCTATCCTATCCTGTCCTATCCTAACCTATCCTATCGTATTCTAGCCTATCATGCCTATCCCATCATGTTCCAGCTCTTTCCATCCTATCCAATCCTAACCTGTCAGGTCCAATCCAATCCTATCACATCTTATTCAACAAAATTCTATCCTGTCTTGTCCAGTCTCACCTTTTCCTTTCTATTATTATGCACATTTCAAACATTTTACTCAGACACTGGAGAGATCTACCTAAGACGAACCCCAGATTTTGAGATGGTAGGACCAATGTACATGTTTAATGTCTGTGCCGAGGACACCCCTAACCCAGTGTCCATGACAGCCTGTGAAACCTTGACAGTAACCATCATGGATGTTGACGATATGATGTAAGTTCTGACTCCTAGTTCTATAAGGGTCATACTCTTCTTTTATTTTTTTTTGTGAATTTTAGAAAGTAAGTTGTATCTTTTTTTTTTTTTTTTTTCTTGTTATCTATACATCTCTGTCTAAATCTCTAATACGAACAGCTACTCTGTTTATCCATCAATGGCTCCATCCATCCATCCATGCATCCATCCATCCATCCATCTATCCATCCATGCATCCATCCATCCATCCATTCACCCATCCATACATCCATCCATCAGTTGGTAAGTGGTTATCTTGGCAAACTCACTTACCAGTGGATAGATGGATCCTTGGAGGTTGAAAGGCAAACAAATACCATAACTGTAATATCCATCCATTTATCTTTGTGTCTCTTTGTCTCTGCAAATCAGTTCATCTGTCTTTCTGATTCATCATCTGTTCATCCTTCAAAATGCTGTCAAAGTGAAACATTACTACATTTGTGTTGCGCTTGGATTTTGTTCTATGACTCATTACTTCATGCTAAATAGTTACATAAGGACCATGCAGATTTTCGCCTTTTCTATAATTACCAGGTAAAGCATTCATAACATACCGAATGTGGACCTTTGTTTTTGATAAAAATGAATGTAGTATGGAAGCATTACAGAGTTAATTTTAAGAAACATTAAATCTATGTGATTGTTTACATTGTTTTAAATCATCAAGAAATCCATAATAGATGATTGATGGGCAATCATTCAAAATGAAGGCATTCAAACAAAACACTGTATAAATTAGATTACGCATAGTCATGAATAGTTGAATATTTCTATTGTTGAGCGATTAGTATTTCTACTCCTCAAAGAGAGTGTTATGATTTCTCACTCATAGCAATGCCATGAGAGGGTGTCAAATCTCATGATTTTGAGCCTGCCTAACTTTTTCTGGTGATGAGAGTGTTCACCAACCCTATACAATATCATTTACAGCCCAGTGTTTAGCCCAGCAGTGTACTCTGTCAGCCTGGCAGAGGATGAGATGCCTGGCTATCTGATGATGCCTGTCATGGCAATGGATGGAGACAGCTCTACTGCTTTCAATACAATCACATACTCCATCATTGATGGCAACAGGGAAGACAAATTCACGTATGTGGGATTATTCTGTATGTGTGTGTGTGTGCATGCATGTGGGTGTGCGTGCATACATGCATGCATGCTTGAGTGCGTGCATGTGTGTGTGTGCGTGTGTGTGTGTTTCATCTCCTTAGGCTCAGTACAGTCCAGTATGAACACTTACATTTTTTATCCATTTTTTTCTTTTGAACCCACATCTGCCCATGTATCTGTGTCTCATCAAATAAGCACAGTTTTTTCAGAATATTTGCTTGGAAGAAATCCCAGTAAAAACCAGGCACCTTTGTTATAAACATAGGTGAATGCAAGATTGTACTCTAAATTCAGATCATACAAAGAAGACAGCTCCAGTTTTCTAGAAAGTCATCAGTTGTGCTGTCTTCTAAAAATCATGACCTCACGATTAATAATGTATTTTTCATTGAATTATTGTGTTTAAAACAAACCTCCATTAATACTTGTAAGAATGACTGATAACAAAAGAAGGTTAAATGAAAAAAAGGGTAATCTTTTGTGTCCTAACATATGGTGGACCTCTTAAAATTCATCAATATGTGAATTATATGATTTCTTAAAAAAAGCCACTGATATGAGTGTGTCACAAAACACTTAATTATCACTACAGCCCCATTAAGCCAAATGAGCAAATTCAGTATTGCCTTTAGCAGATGAAGATCCAGTTAGTTTGACCTTTGTGAAAGGATTATGATGCTGCTCTCTTCTGTTACTCAAAATGAAGATGAATTCTTACTAATATGTTGCTTTCACTGTGCTTGTTTGTTCAGAATACTAGCAAATGGAAGTGTGGAGCTGAAAGCAGAACTGGACTTTGAAACAACCACGTCCTATCAATTGACTATTCAGGCCATGGATAGTGTGCACATGGTTAATGCAAGCTACAACATCATGGTCTTACCTGTCAATGAACACATGCCTGTGTTTTCTCAAATGATGCTCACAGTTATGGTTCCAGAAAATGTGCCAATGAATACTTTTCTGACACAGGTATATAAATAATGGCTTTAAATGAAATCTTTATCACTGACTTTATCAGTTCATTTCATTGTCATGCATTTTGCAAGCCGAATTGGTTTGCACTAAATACCCATTCCTTTTCAGTTATCCCCCTTTTAGTTTTAATCGTTTGTTTGTTTTTTGTTTGTTTGTTTTTTTGTTGTTGTTTTTTTTCTTTTTCTTCTTTCTTTTTCATTTCTTGTTTGCATTGAAGAAACATACATACATAAGAAGAAAATGTGATATTCATTAAACATATTTTCTGGAAAAAAATAGAGAATCAATGGGACATTCTAGTTATGATGGTGACATTATAAAAATGATACTGGTAATTCTACCCAGATCACAGCCTTTCTCATGATAGACAAGCTATAAAAGATGTCATGATGAAGTTATCAGAGTGGATTTGGAAATTAAGTGTCTCTGCCTCCTCCTCTGCATTTCACAATATTTGAAGGCCTCAGGGGAAAAAATGGCAGTTAGTCACAAACTACAGTTTTCATGGTTATCTGTCCTACCAGTAGCCCTCCTGCTGAAGTTTTGTGCCTTTTGTCTACCTCTATTGAAAGATGGCTGTAATACTACAAATCAAAAATACAAAGATATATTTCTTAAACAAGAATCATACACTTTCAAATCTTAAAATTCATTTATCTCAAAACTAGTATTTTGTGACTACTGTCATTTTTTGCCTCTGGTCTTCATTTGTACACTTACAATGATTGTTTCAACTCCCATTAAATTAGAAACCAGGTTATGATTTTGTTCATCATTATAGTAATGTTAGTGATGGGACATATTTTCGAAAATATGTTTAATGAAATATAAGGTTCAAGGTCAAAAAAATGTCATTGAGACTGAAAATATTATATAATATGTAGATCCCAAACAAACTGACACAAGTATTCTATGTGAATGTGATCTGATAAATGTGTCATCTTTACTAGATCTTCATTTTATGTTTTAATTGTCAATAATTTTCTTTTCTGTATCTAGGTCAATGCTACTGATGCAGATGAAGGGCGAGATGGAATGTTCATGTACAGTATAGAACCAGGTAAATGAAAGTTTATTGTATTTTACTAAATGAGAAATCAGTTATAGTATACCTTGATAGGACTTAAATTCAAGTCCTTAATTCAGTGGGTTAATAAATCGTCTGATCAGGTATAATGATCTGGATGAGGATATATTCATAGAACAGAATAAACAGATAGGTTCCCTGACAGGTATGATATATTTGGAAAGGAAATCCGTTCAAGTAATACTGGAATTTTGTATTTGTTTTTCCTCTGTTTTTGGACAGGCCTACCTCTGAATGGTTTGATCATAAAATGAGAAAAATTCAGTTTTTTTCATTTTAATGAAAAACAGGATTTCACGTTCCAGTTAAACACATTTTGCAAAATATACAAATTTATATTGATTTGTTATTGTTGGACACATTGCATTTTGAGAAAAGCTGTTTAAAGAGGAGATAGGGCTCCTGGAGGTGACTTTTTTTATTTCAGAGGAGCCAAATTCCTTGAAATCAAACCTTTTCACCAAATTTCAATAAAACTTGATAAACCATAATAGTGTATTAAATTTATGGGTTTTGAAAAAAATGCTTTTTAAGTTTTTCTAAGAGGAAAAGTTTTCCCGAAGAGGTTCTTTTCAGCTCATAGTCTCAAAACTGCCCTTATTTAAAGTCCTTTCTCTGTGACTTTTGTGTCCTCTTTTTTGCTTTTTCATGTCTTTGTGTTCATATCATTTCTTGAAATTTGCTTTCTACCCCCTCCCTATCATCAAAATGGCTCTCATAGAGTCACTTCCGGGTTCTTGAAGGCCTATATCTTTCTCTGTCAAAACCAAGAGTGTCTAGGCCTTTACTGTAGCAGATAGTCCATAACTGTACTCTGAAGCAGCAGAAATGAATGACAATTTCTGTCTTTGTAGGAAATAGAAGTTCATGTTAAAGAACCTAGTGAAATCTTACAGTGATGTTCTGCATGATTGTGAGTCTTTTTCATCTCAAAGTGGTCACTCAGTATCTGTCTCTGGTAGTGGGGTTCAAGATTATACCAGGGGAAATAATAAAGTGTGTTATGCCTTGTCTGCTGGTACTGTGTGAAATATTGATGATGTACCACTGCATTTAGCAACCAGATGGAGCCAAGTCCTGGTTGACAGTAGGCAGGTCATCTATTGAATGACCATGAGTCAAATATGTTAGAATGGATTTATCCACTTTTTGATGCTGTTTCTATGTTAAGAAAAAACAGATCTTTAAAGAAAAGCAAAAACAGCAAAAACTAACACTTCCTGTTTTAATGAAAACCTTCCACAAAATGCCCCCCTCCCCCTCCCCCCTTCCTCCCAATTAAATCAGATTACGTAACTCATAGGAAGGTATTCTTCCATACATGCATCTACCTTTAAATTTTAAATAATAACTTTTGTCAAACTTTGCAAACAAACCCTTTATCTGTAGGTAGTAGATTTGAATCACCTTTTGTTATTGATTTATCACAGGTCCATTTTCAATTGACCCAATGACTGGAGTGGTCACTGTGATAGGACAGTTGGACCGAGAAATGGTACAGTCATATGACTTGACTGTGATTGCCACAGATATGGGAATGCCAATGAAGGTTGGATCCATGACTTTGACAGGTAACATCAACCAATGATCAACTGTAGAGGGAAAATCTCTCCAAAATAAAGAAATATCTTAGTGATAAAATTATAGAAATTAATGAAAAGGCATGGATCAAGCTGAAATAGGGGGATAATGTAGTAGGCATTGTTTGCCTGTGAAAATTGTGCAGCCTGTCAGTCAAGAACAAAATTTATCTCAAACTTTCTTCCTAAACATTATGTTTTACTAAGTGAGACATAAAAGTGTATATCTTGTAAATTCAATCTTCCGTTTCTCTTGTCTCATAAATAGTGATATCAAATCAGAAGTCTTAAGTCATTAAATCTTACTTTGTCCCCCCCAAAAAAAAACACCTTTTACAGTTGATGAGACATGGTTTGATAACACACAGTCACCAAAGCACATAATTTGTACTGAAGTATCATGAATAACTTAACAACAGATAAATGCAGACTTTAGAGGATTGTTAATGGTTGTTCACTGATTCCAGCATGATATATGTAGCAATGTTCATCACATTATCTGTAATATATTCCTACTTTCATATTTCTTTGAGCTGTCTCTGTCTCATCATAACATCAATTTTACTTCTTATTACCTTTTCATTTAGTAAATTTTTTAAATCATTGGACAGGGAAATTCACTAAATACAAAAATCAATTATTTCTCATGGCAGTAATGGAAATTATCCAGTTCTTAACATCATTTATATTAATTTTTGCCTCAACTCATGAAGTTATGTTAGGAATTTATGTAAAAATGATTAGAGAGTTATTTTAGTTTCATAAATATTTCTGTGCCAAAGTTTATGATAATATGTTTGTTGTGTAAAAGCTTTGAGCTGAATAAAAGCAAGGGGCTATGAAATACCAGAGCCAGATATAATGTGTATGACCAATATAATTGCTACTAATCTGGCCACATCTGTGGTCTTGGATAGCCTGAACTTCAAAATTAACTTTGCATATTTTATGCAGGTCTTTTATGGTCTCAGAAAATGATAACACCTTGAAATTCATTTGTTCTTTGTCCATAGGCCTTTTTCTTTATTTCAATGCCATTTTCATCTTCAGTTGAAGTTGAAGACATCAATGACAATCCACCCATGTGTGGCCCCACGTTCTATGCAGTTTCACTCATGGAAAATGTTGGTGATGGACATTTGGCTCTGAAGCTGAACTGCACAGATGCCGACATGGATCCTAGCAACATGAACAACAGATTGATGTACACACTGAGTAAGATGTTCAGCTGTCATCAGTTTACCTATGTAGCCCATTTTGCTTAATGAAATCCATCTTATTATTAAACGATTAAACCTGTTATCTATTTCTTACTCTGGAAGTCAGGCCATGGGAATGCCTCAGATACTGGCAACCAGCCCTCTACACCCATGTGTTCTCTCTCACTCTTTCAGGGACTCAGTCAGTTTCAGACTGGAGGATACCATCAATTATCTCTTTCTCTGTTACCTCTCCCCTCCTTTCCCTGTGCCTCACATGACTGACTTGTCGAACCCTGACAATCCTTGCCTCACATGACAAACTTGATGGTTACCGTGTAACTGTACTCGCTGTATTAGGCACAATATAGCCCCTATTGTACTGATGTGCCGTTAAACCCCAACACAAACAAACAAAACAAAGGATTTTTGGATATGCTCAAATCACTTCAGACTGCACTTTTTCATTGTGATAAGGAGATTTTTCATACTGTCCACTGGCTTGCCTGAGTCTGTTTCTCTCTTCCTCATTGGTAATTTGATCTTGGCATGAAATGCCAAAAAGCTTTCAGAGGCATATCATATCTGTGGCCTGTTATCTCTTTTGAAAGTCCACTGTCAAGATCCAAAACCTGCAGGCCTCGAAAATATTGAAGTGACTATGTAATGCACCAGTCTGATCTTTGCACCCAATGTGATGTTTCGTATGGCTGCTTTCTTTGTCCTTTTTTTGTTTTACTGTTCCATTTCTGTATGTTTTTTTTTTTTCTTTTGTTTTCTTACATCTATGTGTGTGTTTTCATCTCTTATATATTTTTGACAGAATTTTCTCTTGTTCATATTCGTAACACGATTCAGTGCAACTTTAATGATTTGTGAAGTTATTTTGTCCGAGAATTAGTAATTAATCTGTAGTAATTAACCTACTGAGAAAATGTAAGTGGCCTGTGTTTAACAAAACAAGCATTTATTAGGCTTTGGGAATGTAGAGATTCATTTACTGAAATTCTATTTAAAGGGGACTAAAAAGATAAATTGTTCAAAAATCTCTGCTATCTCAGTTCCTGTGTGAGATTCAGATGAATTTAATTGATTTTAACATGGCATAGTCACATAAAATTCTTAAAACTGCATAAATGGGGAGAAATCATTTGTAATTGAGAATTTGGATAAAACTATCAAACTATAGAACTAAGTCTGTAATTTGTATCTGATGAATCCTACCACAGCAGGCTCATAAAAGAAGTGACGATAGATATTAATGCGGCCTGCACGTTTATGACACCAATACTTTGGGCATCATCTTAGTAAAAACTGGAGTTGCCTGAATCAGTTGTTTAATGAAAAACTGGAATAGAAGACATAAGACTATTTGTTGTGTTTATTAGCTCCAACGGATACCTTTGAGATTGATGGCTTGGGTGTGATCCGTGTCAAGTCTGGTGTCACATTAGACAGAGAGATGAGGGATATGTACAGCCTGATGGTGGATGTGTCAGATAGTGCCATGATGAATCCAATGACGGAGATGATCATGATCAACATAACCATCATGGGTAAGAAATTTCTTTCTTGTTTATGGGGAGAGTAAGTCTCCCTGTGTCACCAAACTACAGAATGACTTTTGCAATAGCATCAGAAAAAGTGGAGACTTTTCACAATTAAAGAGAAGACCCACAACAGCTTTTTTGTGACACAATTCATCGAAATTTGTTTTATGCTCTGTATAGTGCGTGTCTAAGAGTAATATGTGTATTTTTTTGCTCATACCGGTACTGTGCTTTATTGTCGTCTACATTATGGAAGCCATACTAAAGAATAATATAATGGTATCAATATCTACTCAAGATAAGAATATATCTGCCAGTTATATATGCCTGATTACCACTAACTTGTGCAAGAGTAGCTTCTGTTTGATACGCACTCCAAAGTGTGAGAATTTGGTTTACTGTTTATTGCCAAGTTTTGACTTCTTATGTTTTTTATGTTTTTTTTATTGTTTCAATTATTGATGACAGTGGATGAAATATCTATAACTGCACATGTCAAATCTTACTAGTATAAGACCTCCTTCTGAGAATATTTCTGAACAGACAGTCAAATGATTGTATCCACAGATGAGAATGACAATGATCCTCAGTTCCTGTCTCTGCCTTCTGTAAATGTCTCTGAAGACTCATCAATCGAAACAACTGTTCTGAGAGTTCAGGCTATGGATATGGATGTTGGCAGGAATGGTAAGGATGTATACAAGCAATATTACTGAACTGACTATCACGAGAGGTGTTGTGATTGTTATATTGTCACTGATATTAAAAAATGGTGTAGGTCATTTACAAAGAAGACACTGATTAAAGCACATCTTATTTTGTGAATTTTACTGTTATAATTCTATTACCTTAATATAATATTGTGCTGGCACAATTATTTTTAAACTCACCTGAGTCTGTGCCACTTATAGATTCAAGCCATTGATGTCTGACAATGTTCAAGCTTTGAACAACCCCATGTAACACCAAGAATATCTACACCATATCAATGCAATTTACTTATATCTATGTAAAAGGGCACCCTTGGGGTCATTTCAGGGTCCAGGAAGGCTTATGTATTGTCGTTATACTTTTGTCGGTCAAAATCAAGAGTGTCTTTACCCTTGATTCGACAGATAGTCCATTACTGTACTCTGAAGCTGCAGAAACAGTGCATATTCTACCCTCATTAGGAAGAGAAGTCTATTTTAGAGACCCTGGCAAAAGATTTTGCTGAAATTTGGAGTGATCAGCACATAGGCATTGGTACTCCCCATATTAGTGAAAGGGGGTAGTGTTTTATAGTACATTTGCTTGAAGCCAGCAAGATATTATTGATTTACCACTACATATTGACCCCAGACCAAGCCAGAACCTGAATGGCAGAAGGGCCAGTCAACCACTGAATGACCACTTTTTCAACACCTTAGAATGAACATATTAACTTATTTTTAATACCATTCTTCATATTCAGAAAAGACAGCACTTTTCAAAAAAAGCAAAAACCTTAGACCAAACATTATGAGCAAACAAATTTAAAAAAACAATTTTCAGGACCTGTATACATATAAACAAATATTATAAAATTGATAGATCTTTTTTTTTTCTTCTTCATGTGGAAGGCTCTTTCTACAATAGATAAAGGAGAAATAAGGCTCTAAAACCTCTAAAATAAGGTTGTGGGATCTGATCCAGGCAACTATTGTGGAATTAGAGTGATGTGAGTTAATTGCATTATCAGATAGCTCCCATGCTCAGAAATGTCAGATGTTGTATTTTGGCATAAGTCTGACTAAAGCCATTACTGTAGAGCAGTGATTATGATTTATTGAGAAGAATGTTACTGTAATGCTTCTGTATGTATTCTTATGCCAATATGATTTTGTATTTGTCTCATACAGGGGAAATTATATTTACAATATCGGGCCCAGACAACACTTTCAGAATTGATTCCACCAGTGGCAGTGTCATCTTACAACGGCCTCTAGACTATGAAAACACTCAACAGTACACACTACAAATCACAGCCATGGTAAGACTTAGTTGCATGTCATTATCTATGGTTAGAAATTCTGAGCATCTAATAAATCGCCTCTGTTCTTTGTATCCTGCATACTGGGGCATATGGCATGTGCATAATGTTTGTGATATGTTCTGGACTATAATTATTTACATAGTGAAGTGTCATTCAAAAACACCACAATAATTCATGACAAATAATAATTATAATACTAACCATGTGGTGTCTTTCTTACAGTCTTGAATTTATATAGAACTGCCTTAGTTTCTGAGTGGAAGTCTCTGCTGGTGGTCATTATGGAACAAACTGAATAAATAATATGTGGGTTATTTTGTAAACACTGAGTCAGAAATTTGTTGCATGCATGGCTAGGATAGCACCATTTAATCCATTACAACTCAATGTTAAATATGTTCTACAGCTCAATAGAACTTTTTGTAAATAAAATTCTGAGTAGTTTTATATAATGAAATGACGATAAAACCAACACGTTGTCATCTCATTGTGCCATTGTGTGTGTCCGATCTTCAGCATTATTTTAGAGTCATTGCATGTTTTGAAAGCTGTCTTGGGGCTTGGAAAATTTACGGCGGTAAATGAGGAAAACAATGGGAGATCATTTCGAAGATTACCTACCTCTTCTAAAAGTGGGATTTGTGTAAGGGGGGATCATTTTAACCAGACATTTACTTCCCTTTGCCAGACAAAAGATGTGTCCTGCAAGCAGTGTAAAGAGGAAAATATGCTTATACTTCTTGTCATTTGAAAGACTGGTCACCAAAGAAAATGATAAAATTATAACAATATAAGAAGAAAACATTCTCTTTATATCAAAATTTTTCTAGAATTTTTCATGGTGTATGTTTCAAGCAAAGGGTACAAAAGTGATTTTTTGTTTTCCTCTTTACACTGCTTTGTTCAATCCCTCTTTTGTCTGGTAAAGGGAGTAATAAGACTAAGCACAACGATCTCCTATTTAGTTGAAATCATTCTGCCCCTTCATTTTCATAGAACTGATTTTTGTTTTTGTTCTTTGGGTCCAGCCCTTTGAGAGTGCACAATTTGTTTTGTCATGGAGTGTAGGTATTGGTCAACTACCAAATTGGACTAATAGATGTCATCAAGAGGGCCTTTGAGTGATTAGTGGGATTTACTGCACATCTGTATTATAGGCCCTTTAAAAGACCTCTAACCTTTGGCACATATGTTGAGAAGAATGAGGTTTGGATATAGCCTGTATGCATAACAGCAACTGCAACAAAGCAATGCTGAATATCATAAAATTCAAATAAAGATCATTTTCTTTGCTCCTGAGCAGATGTTGTTGGACTCTGGGTTTATAGATCTCATTCTGAGATCAATGGACCTTTCTAGTGTCAAAAGGCATTAAAAAAAAGTTCATTTCTGGTTTCTCAGTTTTATTTCCCCTGTCTCCAAAGGTAGCCTACCACCATTTTGCTCAAATTTTACCAATTACATATCTAGACTTCTTCAATCTTAGAAAAGAATGCTAGGTTAGACTACAGTGTTTTGCAGCATATGAGAAAGCATAGCAGGAAAGAGTAATTCATCAAGTTCTCACAAACCAGAAGTGCATCACAAAAAAGTACAATAGTCTTGGGTCATAGTTTAGTGCTTGCAAAGTATCTAAAGGTGGTGGATCTGGCCTGGCCAACTCATTCTTTTTTTTTTATCAGGATAGAGGGATGGTGCCACGGTCAGCCACTGGCACCGTGACAGTGACAGTGCTAGATGTCAATGACAGTCCACCCACCTGCCCCACCTCTTTCTCCACGGCTATGGTTCCTGAGAATGCTACAAGCAACACGATGGTGGCCCAAGTTTCATGCTCAGACATGGACAGCAACTTACAATATTCAATCACAAAGGGTGGGTACCACATTTTTTTCCCTCTTTCTCTCTTTCTCATTTATTTCATTTGTCTTAACGCATTTTTTTTTTCTTACTGAAAAAGTGTACCAAAAAAATGTACGTTACGTTCTATATACATCTTTCAACCTCCTGATGGAGGTTATATCAACGGTTCTTTGTTTAAAACAAAAAAAAAAAAAATCCTGTTTAGATTAATAATACAAATCCTGTCTTAAAATCTTTATCTTAAAGGATAGAAAAATTTAGTACAAAACTTTTCTACTGTTACTACATGTATTATGGTATTTATTCATGTTACATAAAAAAAAAAGACAATTAAAGTTGAATCCTAAAGCCAATATATTATTATATGATTTTGAAAGTAATTCATGTATGTATATATAATGAGAAATGTTTCAGGAGATCATCATGTTGATGCTATAGTGACAATTATGACTAAGTCTGTAGATTTGCACTCTTAAAAGTAGGATTATTTTAGCCTTTGTTACCTGTCTGATTTGGTGAAAAACAATTTGGGGGGAAAAAATTTGGAAAGCAGAAAGTTTGCATGGACAGTGGTAACTCTGTCTACTTTCCATTCAATTGTTTGTTGTTGTAACTGCCAAATGATCTGTAATATGCATAGCTTACAAATGGAATTTCCAAAATTTATTCACTATTATTTGAGAGGGCTATTTATGTTGCACTTCCCAACTCAAGAGGCCAGAAGACCATTGAGTCACTGAAAAACTTCAGGCAGGTCCTAGCTCTTTCTCATCTCTTGATAGGATTTGAACCCACGACATTCTCGCTGATGAGCAGACACCTTACCCCTCAGTCGCAGAACCTCCTCTAGGGTTTATCGAGTCTTCTCAGATTTATTTTTTTCCTTTTTTTGTTTTCATGTCTTTATCCCGTTTGTGTCTAATGCATTATTTTTTAAATTTTTCTTTTTTATACATTCTGTGTCTTAACACTTTGTTTTCTTACTTTTTTAAAAATTCTTACTTATTGTATTTTCGTTTTCCTGTTTTTTTTTTCTGCCCAGGACAAGAGTGAAACCAAATACAATAACCTAGGATAATTTTGAACCCGATGTCAAATAAAACTGAATTTTTGCCCTCTAGGCAGGATTACTTTATTTTAGTCTGTAAAAGGGAAGGGATGGAAGGGGAAAGTAACGAATAGGAAAAGCAAGGAGAAGACAAGGATTGTTGATGTTTATGCTTCCTTTTTAGACTGAAAAAGGCAACTTATGCAATCGTTATATGATTTCACCAATGAAGGTATCATTCACAGTTATCATTATGGCCTTTGCATCTAAAATCTTCCATTTAGTATTAAAATAGATAATTTCCAGTGCTATTATTATGTTCAACTTAATTAAAACTATTTGTTGGCATTATCCTTATTAGAAATTAAAAAGAAAAAGGTATATATTTACAACCATTACTATTTTACTTCATTTTCTCCTTTCCTGTAACTGTGTAGTCATTGGGACATTATTGTCACTATAAAAAAATATTCAGAATTTAAAATCATGTTCTGGTGCTCTACTGCATGCTTGTGATGATTATTTTCACATTTATTCTTCAGCTTGTATTTTTGTAGATGCAGTCATTTGGACCACACTTTGGTTATCTATTGTTTCGGATTTTGTAAATTTTTTCTTTTATTAGGTAACACTGGGGATGTCTTTGAGATAGATCAGAATACAGGCATGATCAGCGTGAAATCAGGTGCAATGCTTGACTTTGAAAATGTGCCATCTTACACACTGGAAGTGACAGCTACAGATGGAGTTCAAAGTACCATGACTACTGTTCAGGTTAGTAGATAAAGACAAAGGCACCTTGAAAAATGAAAAAACCACAGAAAGTCCACCAAGCACTTCCTTTTCTGTTTTTCACAGATTAATGTCTCATGGATTAAGATCTCTTAACATCTTATTTTCAAAGCGCCATTTAACTGGTATTTTGAAATGAACCATAAGAGAAATTTCTCACTTTTTAATTATCTTTTAAGTATTTAATTATTTCAAATGGAATAATCTCTCCCCATTAAATTTCCACTGACTTGTTGTTTTTCTTTGTTTTGAGCAGAACTCTAAAGCCACGAATGCTATCAATACTGTTCCATATTCAGCTTGTAAAAGTTGTAATTCCCTTGATAAAGCATTGTTGTCACCAGAAAGCATAGCATTTTGCAGCCAGTATGTGAATGTTAATTTTCAAAATATTTTTTGAAATGACATGCAATTATGTTTTTACAATGAAGCTCTATGGACACTGAAACAATGCGAAGAAACAAACATAACAAAAAAACTATAAATCTAGTTTTGCATGTTATATTTTGGGAAAAGTATGAACGACACACAATGTGATTGAAGCTGGAGCAGAAGATGTCTATTTTTCCTTCTTTTTTTCAACTAGTGGATCACACCTCTCCGGGCCAACTGAATATTGCATTTCAAAATTACAACAAAATTGCATGAAAAAATTCCCCAAAATTGAAAAGAAAAAGGTGCAAGTGAAATAAGAAAAAAAAAAACTCTTTCAGACCACACTTCCCACAAAATGAACTGATAAGCCATTTTTAAGTAGAGTTTAATTACAGGTTGATCTACTACAACTTCAATTACATCAGGTATCATAGAAAGATTCATGAAATAGCTGAGATTTGATTTCCTTCACTGCTTTTTTTTTTTTTTGTTTATTAGCATCATGGTATCCACCAGGGAGTTGTATGTTTGACAACAAATAGTAAAAAATGATATGCCAGTGCAAGATCAATTGGGGGACTGACAACAATGTAAAAAAACAAATTAGTCCAAGAAATTACTTTGTACAAAAGTTCACTTACTATGAATTGTTACAGCATTAAACAAAAACAGCACCAAAAAAAAAAAAAACAGCCTTTTGATTCTTTAGAACACCTCTTTGATAAAATTGGACTGAAATTGAAGATTAAAAGCTGAGATGAAATTCAGTGCCTGCAGAATTTACAGTGCAAAAACACTTTCCTATTTAATTAAAGTCATAGAGATGGTTCTACTGCCAAACTAACACACAGACCTTAAAATATCAGGCAGAACAGTGCAACATTACAAACAGTGGAACTAGATCTAAGGGGTAAGCTTAATTCGTGTACTTAATCTTCATATTGCTAACTGAAATCTCAAGAAAATACAGCTAGATTTCTATGTGTCCGTCTCTTCATTTTTAGTTAGCTCTAAAGGCTTGATCAAGTTTTAGATCTAGATGTAGATCTACTCAGTTGGCCTTGCAAAACACTTGATGAGCATAAGCATAATTTTTCAGGGAAGAACATTTTGAGTAGGAACTACTTTCTGTTTGACTGCACTTGTTTCAGGACCATTTTCTGACATTGCTATTGTTGGTGAAGAATCAATCCATTGTCAAGTGGATACACCATACAGTTTGAACAAGTGGATACACCATACAGTCTAAATCCACTGCTTTCCAACGTCACAAAGTCCAGCATAAATAAAAAATCAACGATTTGAAATGGAATGCTAGTCACAGTCACTATAGGACTGGGGTGGGACTCCTAAGCTACTTTAGAAGATACTATCCCAAACCTAGCAGTACACCATCGTCTCTCAAGACGTATGGATGCCGATGATAAGATTGATCATGTACTTGTCATTTTTTCCCTTCAATCAAAGGGGAAAAGGGTAAAGCTTTGGGGAAAAAATGTGGCAAGACCAAAATTACTACACAGTGTGGCTAGGGGCAGAAATTGTATGCCCAATATGATTGCAAGTGATGTAATTTTCTGATGGCCAGAACTCTCCATTGTTAATGGGAACATTTTTAAAAATGTCTTGAGGGAGCTTTTTTTCTTTCATTGCATAACCTCTCTGGGAAACGAATATTTACTTTGCTGTTCTACTAAATGGTTGCAGGTGATGGTTACAGACTTCAATGAGTTTGCACCCATGTTTACCCCTGATGGTCCATACAGTGTTAAGATGAGAGAGGATGAGCCCGTGGGTTTTGTAGTTTTTAATGTCAATGCCACGGATGGTGACACAATGGATACACTGAGGTACAGCATTGATGGTGGAAACGATGATGGAAAATTCATAATTGATGCCATGACGGGCATTATTCAGGTAAAGAATAAATAAATATTTGAATATCAATATGTTGTTTTACTCATAATGTTATTGTAACATCCTGTTTTATCTGATCCTGTCCTATTCTATAGTTCCTTGAACAGTCCCATTCTGTCCTGCCTTATCTTAACTATAATGTCCCAAATTATCCAGTGCTGACGTTTCCGATTCTGTTCTGTACTACTATCACAGTTTTTCCAGTCATATCACAGCATCCTACTAGTCTTTCCAAACCTGTCACACTGTACTGTATCCTGACCAATCTTGATCTATGCAGAACTGTCCTATCCTACCCTGCTTGCTTTCTTCCTATCTTGTCTTTCTTGTCCTATCCTGTTTTCCTATCCATTCATATCCTATCCTGTCTTATGCATCTATCCTGTTCTATCTATTCCTTTTCTTTGCTGTTATCCTCCTAACTGCTGGTCTGCCATACATGATTTGCAATTCACATTTGCCAATTTGAAGCTTGTCATCTCCATTGTGTTATCCACTTTCTCTCTCCCTATTGCTGTCTATACTTCTGGCAATATTGACAATGTAAATTAAAAAAAAGAAACATTTCATTTTGGCCATATATTTCTATTTTCTCCAAAACTTATAAACATCTTTTCATCACATTTTGCAGATATGCTTTCGTTCATATAACAGACAAAATGACAGACCTTTTTTTTTTTTTTGTATCTCTTATACTTTTTTAGAAAAAAAAAAAGAATAGAATGCCAATTTTGTTAAGAAAAAGAAAGAAAGAAAGAAAGACAGAAAGAAAGAAAGAAAGAAAGAAAGAAAGAAAGAAAGAGAGAAAAAAAGAAAGAAGGAAAGAAAGAAAGAAAAACTATCAATAGAAGACAAATTCCTTTCTGTCATTTTTTTTTTTAAATTAGATGCAAAGCTTGGAAAAGATTTAGTGTGGTAGTAATGGAGGAGAGTTGGAAAAGCAGGGTAAAATCCAAGACTGGCCATTTTCATAGCAACTAGACAAGCTAGCAAATTTCCAAGGACATATTTTGAATCAGACAACATGCCAATTACATGTGCACACAGAAAAAAAGATCAGAGATCAAAGGACAAAAAACAAACTCTTCAGATGCCAGTTAGCTATACCGTCTTTTGCTCCAATTTGAAATCTGCAATAAGTAAGTTTTTAGTCATTGGAACATTCTGGACCTATTAGCTGGTACATAAATGAATACTCTTTCTAAATTACAAAGAATAAAAATCGATATTTTGACCCAAAACTGCCAGTCCAGGTGTTGCTTCCTTCCCCCTCTTCCTTAAATATATTATCGTAAGAGGTAAAAAATAAATTTACTAGCATCTCTTTGCAATACTAAATCAATATAATAATATTGTTCTTTTGATTAACTCGTAGTTCATTTATCGGTTAAACTGATTTTGCTCAAAGTTAACATCTCAGCATGCACATATGTGTTATTCAGAGTAAATGATTTTTGTCTCTCATGTAGGCTATATTTCCTCATGATATTGCATGAAAGAATGAAGTCAAATGTTTCTGCATTAAAGAAAAATAGCCTGATTAACTCCATAACTGAAAATGACCTTCTGTTTCTTCTTGTCAGTTGCAAGAGATGCTGGATTATGAGATGGTGAACACCTACTCATTGACATTAATGGTGAAAGATTCAACAGGCAGAATGAACACAACTATGTTGACTGTCATGGTGGAGGATGTCAATGACAACTCTCCCATGTGCAACGAGACATTTAAGGTGGTCAGCATCGATGAAGGAATGACCAAGAATGGTATCTTTAGACCACAGTGCATGGACGAGGTCAGTTCAGAAAAAAACAAAAATTGTAAAGAATGAGAACAAATATGATTGGAAGATTTTTTTGTTTGCAAAATTAATGGTTTTTCCAAGACAGTTGTATTTGCATTTTTTTGCAGCATCTCTATTGACTGCCATGGTTTCTTAATTGATGTTTTATCTCTTGATTTAATGGCATGATTTTGGCATTTTATTGAAAGCAAATTAAGGGCTCAATGGAAAAACTCACGATGTCACATTTTTGACACTTTTGAGAAGTTGGAGTTTGCTTCCTTTGCAACGTTTACTGTTGATTACTATGTTTGTAGAACCTGTGGTCAGTTTTACTTTGTCCATTTTCTAAAGTATGATGATTTTACCCCAACATTTTGAAATTTAACAATACTAATGTCCGCTGTTCCAAGATTTCTGAAATGGACAGCACAAGATTTTCCACTGAGCCCTTCAGATTCAATGATAAATTGAAATGGTATGATAGAACTGGGGAGTGTCGTGAAACAGAGTGAGGCAAAATTATCACTTTGTCATTAGATTTTTTTTTTTTTATTTTGCTAACACGATAAATATGAAAGGCTTTTTAATGTCTGTGTACAGAAAGGTATAGGAAGTGCTCTACACATGCAGAGTTACCCCTTTTTCTGCTGAAATGAATTTTGCAGTGTCCATAAACAAGAGATGTTAGAAACACAAGCCAAATACTTCAGAAATTATTGAAATGAAATGTTCTGCTGCATTTGCGAAAACTTGATTTTTAAGGAAAACATTTGTTTTATTGTATTGTTGCCAACTTCAGCACATTTGTGGCATTAAAGGTAAGAAGGCATCATTATGTAAAGTTTGCTCACTGTTCTGTAGAGATAGATAAATAATTTTCAACAATTTCCAGCCAGGATTTGATTTTGAATAGATTCTGTGTTTGTTCTTCTTGTCATGAGTAACTATAGTATGTAAGTTTAGATTTGTACCATTTATTTAAGAACAATCATGTTAAATTACCTTATGGTGACATGTTGATAAAAAAAGGGAATGTTGAACACATTTCAATTCCAGGATATGATGGCTTCTTCTGTGTTGACATATACGATTGTGTCTGGTGCCCATTCAAGTCTCACGATTGATAGTAAAACAGGTATGCCACCAATAGTTTTGTATTTTATTATGTAAGCAATGAACTGTAGTTACTTCTATAGAAACTCTGAATTCTGGTCAAACTTACATGTACATGTATATCAAAGAAAAATATTTCCAGCCTGAGATTAGCACCACAAATCTTATACATATCACATTGATAAACTGTTATAAAAGTAGAGGACAAGGATTTATTAAGTGGGTTTTTCTTTTTTTGTTTGTTGTTGTTTTTGTTGGATTTGCTTATTCTGTATCTATAGTGAGGTTTGACTCTTAAATGAAAAGTGAATGATAAAAAAAAAGTTGATAGTTGAAACCTTTATAAAATATGCAAGGCTTACTTTGAAGCCCATCTTTGTATTGTTATCCATTTCTTGCAACTCTATCATTCTTTTCTGTTCCTCCCCCACTGTACTGTGTTGTATAAAGATAATCATTAGCAAGATTGTGACACATCCCCATATCTCTACAATGCAAATGTTGCCTCATGATCTAATAGCCAGACTCACTGTGTTTTTTTCCCTGAAAAATCCTGAAAGATATTATTGTCAATTCTTGTTTTCTCATTTCACTATCTGCATACAGGAGAATTGTCCGTGGTGTCAGGCCTTGACTATGAGACAATGACATCTCATGAGGTGGAGATCAAAGTATCAGATGGTGGATCACCTGAGATGTCAATGATGATTACTGTCAGAATTAACATCAACCCTGTCAATGAATTTCTGCCTCAGTTTTCACAAAATTCTTATGGCCCGATACCAATTCCAGAAGATGAAATGCCAGGTATGCTGTCAGATTTAAAAGGATTGGGGCAGATCTTATACTGTTATTTCTTTTTTTCATTGAACATTTTATCTCTTTCCACTGTCTGTTATGACTTCATTTATTAATCTGTGCTGTTGCCCTTTGTTGGTTGAATTGCACTTGAATCTGTTTTTCAGTGTTCTAGCTTTTAGATTTTTTGACTTTTTATTTTGAATTCATATGAGACACGGCACGATGAAATCAGGCGCTCTCAAACTGAACCAACTGGAGAAATCACGTGTTTTTCAACAGTAAATGAATTTTTTACGTATTTTTTTTTCTTCACCAAACCCTTTTATATCAATCTAAAAATGCATTTCAGAATTCAACGGACTGAAATGGAGCAAAAATTGTAATTTAGTGGCATGGCCTAACAAAGGTTAAGAAGGATTCACAAAGGTGATCAGTCATTTTCTCACTAAATTCAGCTGCAGAACCGGTGATCTGCATCGTCTTTAATTGCCAATATCTCAACTTCCACCTAAGGTAGACCAATACTTTTTTCAACACAGAAAGGGAAATGAATAATCTTCACAGTGATACCAATAGCTCCATATGTTCAAAACTTGACGAACGCCTGAATTCATCGTGTCGTGTCTCATATGGTTTTGTTCCTTGCAGTCCTCATTTATCTCTCCTGGTTTGAGGCTTTTTGGATTGTCTGCTCCTGCTTTCCATCCTGTCTCCTGTTTTACTTGATCTCTTCATTTTGCCACTTCATTTTGCTAAAGCAATGTCCTATCTGGATACTGAGGATCACTTATGAAAACTGAACTTATGAACGGAAGCAAACTGAGCTATATTCAGCAAAATATTGATGGCACAATATCCTCTTTGGAAAAAACAACTGAGAGGGGGCCACAGTGAAGGAGTAATTCCCATTGGTAATTCATGTCAGTTGAGGGAAAGTATTTCAATTAAATTCATAAAAAATTCACATGACAAAATTTCTCTTATACATGATTTGATTTCCAGTGAGTTTTAAAGTAAATACTCAGCAAGAATTAATGAAGTGACAGATTTGTTAGGCTTATTGAAACATGTCTGATTTTCAGTTATTTGATCTAAATAAACCCTTTAACCCGCCCTACAACTGAATTTTAAACATTTTTTGTTTTTTAACTTCTGTTGTAAGTTCCTTGGATATACCAACAACATCATATACAAAATTTATTCTGTTTATTTCTCTCTTTTTTTGTTTTGTTTTGGTCTTGTTAATGTAATAGTCATAATTATCCATATTGTTATATATACATTTTTATGAAGTACCTACACGTTTCATTTCTGTTTTTTGTTTTTGTTTTTGTGTGTGTGTGTTTTTTTTTTATAGTAACAATGGCTAACTAAAGTGACCATATTTCCATGGCTACATGTTTTGTGATCTTTTATCATGCTCAATTTTTGTTGTTGTTGTTTTCTTTAATGAAGAAATACCTTGTAAGGAGAGTGCAACCACAAAAAAAAAATAACAAATCAAAAAAGAGTTACATCAGCAATCTCGACATTCAAATGTAAACTGCGAATTGCAAGAAGGCCAATGACTAAGAAGCCTTCTTTGTAAAGAAAAAGAAATCATTATAAATTCACAGTATGGAATTCACTAAAATTCTTTCCTGATAAATGAGTAAAAAGACTTCTTGCAACCAAAGGCTCTCAGAAAACTGGTTGCACAATTCTTGAATCTTAAAGCATTAAATACACTTACATGAAAAGTGAAAGTGATTTGTCAGAAAATTTTAATTTATAATCATGGCCTATAGGAACGTCTGTGACTGATGTGATGGCAACTGACTCTGACATGGGCCACATGCATGGCACGATTTCATACAGCATCGTTGACGGTGATCCTCAGCAACAGTTCAGCATTGACAGAAGGACTGGTGTGATATCCGTGGCAAAATTCTTGGACAGAGAAGCTATGAACAGTTACAACCTGTTTGTCAGGGCCATAGACAGTGCACCTGGAGCTTCAGATGCAAGGAGTGGTGGGTGACTTTGAAAATTAATTTTCTTGACAAAACATGCACTGAGTGTAAATCAGTATTGTAGTCTATATCAAACATAGATCCTTAAACTTTGGCATTGCTCCTCAAATTTTTGTGAGTGTAATATCTTACCTCCAAATAATGGCATAATAAAAATATACATTGTTTTCTCATTCATAAGGAGGGAGATCATTGTGTGGTATGATGCTGTTTTCCAATGCATGTTTTCTTTAAGATAGCACCAACAACTACAAAGATACTGAGCCATGCTGTTCTTCATCAGCTTATTTGATTTATTTTATATTTTATTACTTTTTCTTTGCAGCCACTGCGACAGTTATGATCACCATCACAGATGTCAATGACATGACGCCAGAGTTCAGCCCTACACTGTACACTCAAAATGTCCTTGAAAACAGCTATATGGGGTTCAATGTGACCCTTGTACAACTCACTGTTATGGATGATGATATTGACATGAACAGTGAAATGGACATTTTCATTGTTTCAGGAAATATGCAGAACAAATTTGCCATTGAAGGTAACTTTCACTTTTTTCCTTTGTTTTTGTTATTTGGAAAGTTATTACACTGTATTTCATTCCTGATATAAAGTAGCATCAAATTACTTGTCATTTTCAGATCTAGAAGGAGTACGGGAATTCTCCTTAGAATTACATTATACATAGTGTTATTTTCAGAATGATGTGGTCTTTTTAAAACCTAACTTACTCTGTGGTGCAGGATGTTGTTTATTCCTATTTACACTTCTTAATGTGACCTGATTAAAGATTCATCTGTAAAGGTCAGAGCTTGGAATGTAGTTAAAAGTTTGTAAGTGATTCACAAGTTTCATATTTTATGATAAGGCACTGTCACTGAGATCAAACTATTTTTGCTTCTGTTTCTGTGCCACAGGGAGAAGACTGCTACTGATAGGTGACCTAGATTATGAAACTATAACAGAATATAACCTGGAACTGGAAGTGCGGGATCGAGGAACACCAACACTCTCCTCCAGAGCAAGAGTAGTAATCAGTGTCATGCCCACCAATGAAGCAGCACCTCTCATGGTCTCTGCTAGTAAAACAGAAACCATATCTGAAAATACTATCGTTGGGACACTTGTGTATGATGCAAATGCTACAGGTTTGAGTGCTGCAATTAAATTTTGTTATAAATCTCATTTCACACATATTCTAGCATAAAATTTACAGAAGTATGCAGTCCTTTGTGATTATTCCTTATATACAATGACTGCATATCATCGCCAGTGTTCACCATCCATGTGTCAACCACACTTGGGCAAACCCATTTATCATGATATATGCAATAACAACCTCTTCTCTATGTTTCCTTTTAGTTTCAAAATACAGTGCAGTTCCCTTAAAATCAACCTCTTAGGACTGAAGAAAAAGAACCAATATTAAACACAGTTGACCTCACCCATTTTCAGGGACATGACCTCAAGTAGACATTAGTGGGCTAAATATAAATTGTATACATGTATTTACATTTGTTGGGTTATTTCCTTACACCCCTCTGTCGGACTTTTTTCTTTGTAGTCACTTTTTATGGCTGTCAGTTGACTAGAATTGGTTATACGAATTTAAACAGAATCACTTCAGAAACAAAATCAATGAAATATAAAAGGAAGAAAATGGGACTGCCAAAAGAGGGTGGCTTTGACTAAAAATGCACATATGTTGGAAGAAGCGGTAGCTGTATGTGAACAGCAAACAAAAAAAAAAAAAAACCAGTCATCACTGTTTGCATATGGGCAAAGCTTTGGTTATGCATGGATGGCAAAGAAAAGAATTGTTCTTCTTTGCAGATTCTGATGCAGGAATGGATGGGCAAATTACATACAGCATTCAGAGTGGTGTTACAAACAATGACTTTGTCATTGACTTCATGTCAGGACAACTATTTGTTGGTTCGGAGTTGGACTTTGACACAGAGCCCAGGGACTATGCGATCATCATTGCGGCTGAGGATGGCAGAGGATTGTCCGCCACTGTGTCTCTCAGCATCATACTGAGTGATGTGAATGACAATCTGCCCATGTTTTCCCAGACATCCTACAGTTTTATGGTCAATGAGAATGCACGCATCGGAACTGTTGTGGACCGTGTTTCAGTTACAGACAGCGGTTAGTTTACATATAATTGTTACACATTACTGTAGTCTCTGAAGCTTATTTTGTGTGGGTCAATAAATGGTTATCATAATTCACATATTTATTAGATTTAAACTATCATCAATTGATCATTGAAGGTTTCAAAAGTTAGGCTGTATAAATTAACCACAGAATGTTCATTTTATGCATGTCAGCAACAACAATTTTATACATGCATTTTTAAGTGTGACCCAAAAAAGAAGTCATCTAGCAACAGCGTGATTATTTTGTACCTTTTGGGCCACATTAATTCATGGTTTGCAATTTAACACATAAATATTAATCTGCCATAAAAATCGGAATGTTTATTTCACGTGTGGCAGCAAACAATTATCTTGTTTCCATGCCTGCTTGCTCATACATAACCATCAACAATGATACTCAATATGTAGAATTCAGGAAGACATATCTTACAGTCATAAAATCAGGATCAGTTCACAGGATTTACATAACCCCTTGTATCAACTGTAATCAAAATAATGAAGAGATAGAGTGCCTAATTCCTTAGAAGAAACTGCTAAGAGAAAATGTATGTCTAAGCATACGAGTAAATATATCATGAAAATGAAACAAAAGAAAAAACAAGTATTCTTACACTTTGCATATACACCCAGTATCTTATTATTCAAATCATGCAAATAATGTGCATGAAGAGCTGAAAAACATTTCATTCAAATAATTTTGTTTTGTTTTGTTCTCAATATTAGTTATTTCCTATTTAAATTTCACCCTGAAAGTAAATATCTAAATATCTAAATATATTTGATGCTCATCCAGATGCGGGAGTCAATGGAGATGTCACCTTGGCTATAACTGGAGGAAGTGGCTCACCCTTTTTTAGGATTGACAGCTCTACCATGGAGATAATCACCACAGCTGAAATTGACTATGAAATGAATCAGGTACTGTTTGCACCTGTTATTAAAAACATATGAGTTTATTCTTTCTCTGACAATGTATATTTTTTTGTAACAGCAACAAAGTTTTTGTGATACCATATGGTTATAACTGAAAAATGCTAACGACAATCACCGTTTAATCTACATGTAGCTTTAATAATCAAACACCCCCTTCAAGCTTATTGGGGTTAAAAATGCTAACAACAGTAGGTATTTAATCTGCATGTAGCCTGAGAATAAAACAACCCCTTAAAGCTTATTAGAGTTCTAAGTGTGGCCGTAGCCACTTCACCACTAACAATAATAGAAAACAAAAAAAAGTAGTTTCTTGTGTGTAGTTGGACGTGCATGGTACATTCAAGTAGTCCAATGGTCAGCTCTCCATCAACAACCCTCATTATCCCCTTTGATCCACTAATCCACTCACTGGTCGATGTTTCACTTCTATATGCAGAATCCCTTACTGCACGCTCATGATGTGGCAGGTGATCTAGTGATGAACGCCAAAACCAGGCTTAATAATTTCTTTCTCCATGTAACAATTAGTAACCTTGAATAACAGTGGACATATTTGATTGCCTGTCTGAATGCACATCATCATTGGCTTGCTCACAGTTTTTCAAGACAAAGTGTGGGTGGGGGTGAGCAGTGATTAAGGCTGACCGTATTTGCTGGTACTGACTATAACTTAGCACAAGACTACAAAATTGATATAGCACTGAAGTGATTCTGTGTTTGGGCTACACTTTGACTTTTTCACCTGTCTTTTATCTCATCAAAACTCCTAAATACAACATCCTCTACCAGTCAACATTATTCCAATCTCAAGTGGCTGCGAGCGGTTAGCTCTTAACAGCTGCATTGTCGTATAGATGTATGTCGCCTGGTGGAGGCTCTTCCCATAGGGAGAGAGCAATTGTGCAGTAACCTACCCTGTTAGCATCCGAGTTGCCGTAGGCTTGAGACAGCATAGACGTTTAAGTCCTACGCTGAGTTTAGTTGAGTCAAATCATCTAGTGCAAGAGACTGGCAGCAACCAGGGGGGATAAATAGGTCTCAAAGCTTCCTACAGGGATAAGATTGCTCATCTGTTGCATGCAAATCCCAAGTGAGGGCCGACAAGGACATTCTCACAGTCTAGGAAATCCAAATTGATATCAATAGGCAATGTGTAAAATATTGGAGACCCGAGCCCTCCTAAGCGAGTGAAGGGGGGGGGGGTAGGGGCCAGGCTGGACAGCATACCAATAAGACCTGCTGATGCCTGTGCTTCACCTCCTTCAGTATCTCTATAGTCCGGGCACCACGGATGATTGAAATTCAAAGCAAACTAGTCGAGTCCGTGGTAGTTTAGTTGGAGGCTGTGACCTCCAACAGGGACCCTGCCACTAGGACATCAAGACTTATTGCTGTCGTCGCTTCCTCCAGAATCACACTGAACTTGCCACTTACCACTTGACCTCACCTAACTATTTGGACTTGAATTGGGGTCAGCACTGTCACCATCCTAGGTGCATTTCAAGGTATGCACAGCCCAACTGACTTTCAAACTGCGTTGATGATAAGGGTGTGTGAGGTAAAAACTTGGCATGCTCAAATCCCCAGAGCCATAGGGGACAGTGTGAGCTGGTCTGCACTGAGCGTCATCACGAAGCATTGGCTGAACCTGGGCTGCCTTGGCCCAAGGCGGGGCGGAGTGGGCCAGCATTGGCAACCCACCCACCAGGCAGTAGTTCACACCCCAGTAGTGAGGTGCAATACCGGTAACTGTACGAGCTCTACCGAGAGGGGGACTGCTGGGTTAACCCCCCCCCCAGCTAGGGCAGCCTCCCATCATTTGTTTGCGGGTCAATGCTGGCCCGCGTAACCATGGCCTCCATGAGATGGTGACAGTAAGGCTTAGACAATAGCAGAGGGGAACTGTCCTGGAATGGTCAAATACAACAGCTCAGGCCAGTGGCCTTTGATATTCATACACCTTCACATGGAGTCCACAGGCAGCCTGAAGACCATCCCTAGATCCCAAAGCCACGCTACCAGTCAGCAATGATTGTTCCACTGTCCAACAGGCCCTAAATCTATGTCAGAGAATGATTAATAAGATCCACAAAAAAGTAGTGTGAGATGAGTTTTGGAGATGAATTTTTGATTGAATTTCTATTGCTGATGTCTCCTTTTCTTGGAACTTAGGTTTAGGAATGTCTCTCCTTAAACCTGATCGAGGAGTGAGGAGGTGAAAGCTAAGTCAGCCTCACTCACAATCAGGTGAATTTGTTCTATATCACAGAATGATGAGTTAAACCCATCTAAAAATATAAATTGGGATAAGATCTGGTTCAAAAGGCTGATAAGAAATTGTATTCGCTAGATCTAATTTGCCTTGTCTTTGTGGCTTACGAAAAGCATCCTTCTTACTGTAGTGAGGTTAGGTTTACTGAATTCCAAAGACAGTGAAGGGAAATGAACAAAATCTCATCACATCACATAGATGCAATGAATCACATGGATCTTAAATTGTGTATCCATCAGAAATTTACAGGCATTTTCTGTTTTGTTTTGTTTTTTTCACAAGAACTATTTTTGTTTTTTGTTATTTATACAATGGTTTACTGTCTTTGAGCACAGAGACAAAACTGAACTGGGGGTGCGGTGGTTCTGTGCTTTGTCATCTGCTTCAGGATGAAAACAACTCACATCGGTGAGGTTGTGGTTCCTTGCTGCTGCCAGGCTTGACTCGCAAGTCCTCCCATTGGAGGATGGAATGAAATAAAGACACAAAACCTGCATTTTTTTCAGTGACTCAAGGGTCCCCTGGCTTACTCTGGGTAGAAAAGCCTGATGTCTAGCCTTCTCAGATAAGGATGAATACATTCAGAGGTCTCGTGTACATGTCACACATGTTAAAGATCCCTTGGCAGTTCAAAATCAATGAAAGAGTAGGCTGTGTTCTGGGCAAAAATTTCTCAATTCCAAATTTCTACCCACATAAATTCTCAGCCAGAAAAATGCAACTTCTAAAAACCGAGATAATCCTACTTTCTTAGGATTGAAAGACATGAGGAAAAAAAAACTGAACTGAATGAGAAAGATGCTGATAGAATTGAACTGAAACAACTCTTCATTTCCAAGAGATCGATTACAATAGTAAGAAATGGAAAGTTGGGGGGGGGGGGTTTGATTATTGAAGCTATATGTAGCCCCAATAAACCAATGACCTATTTCATTTATCTGATTAGAACGTTGGTGCACGTTAGTCCATATGCAGCATTACTGTAATGCTATTCTATTTTAGACGTGAATGGAAAGTGAGATGAAATTTACCAGCAGGGAGTAAAAAAAAAATATAAAAGAAGAGCATTTTTCAGACAGTCTCATTGTTATTCATTCAGGTATGCTGCTGAAATATTGGATGGATGTTATTTCATTCTACCGTGATAAAACTTTGTTTTTCTGTCCACAGCTTTTCTTTCTGACAGTGAGAGCTGTTGATGGAGGAAACCCATCTCTCTCCTCTGATGTTCTTGTTAAGATTAATGTCAACAACATGAATGATAACAGACCTGTGATCACACCAACAAACATTGAAATTGGTGTCTCTGAAAATGTAGCCATCAACACTATCATCTACACTTTCTCAGCCATGGACAAAGACGGAGCCCTTGATGGCTTCTCTATGGTCATGTCTAATGACAAATTCATGGTGAGTTGTACTCCCTGGGAGAAAACAAACCTTGCCTGAGCATAAAACATGGCTGTCTCTACTGAAATTGAAACAATTGTAAAAGGGAAAAACAAATGTAGAGCATTTTACTAAATGATTCTTCCATAGGTGAGGAAACCGTATTGACACATCAAAAAGATGGAATAGGCTCAACGTTGAAATATAAGAATTCTTGGCAGTCATTTAATTGCAGTGCTCATCATATATACAGTGCATTTTCACATTAAGGATATGCTTTTCCTTTACTTGTTTTACGATGATAATGTGTGCTGTTAACAGATTATTTTTTGATAATGCTACTGGCTCACCTTTCATCCATGTGGATATAAAAAGAAAACAATGTATCCGTCAGTCAATGAAGTTTTATGTTTTGTTTTCTGAGCATGTAGTTGCAGATAGTGTGAATAAACATTGCACAGGATGTTTGTCAATCTTTGATAATCTTCATTGATTGAACGGAGTGAAAGAATGAGACAATTCAATGGTTCATTTTGGATGAAAGAAAATCTTATGTAAGATTATTGAATTAATCATAATTTTTATATGAAACTATTCTGAGGTTGTTGTTGACATATGAAATTGTGTTTAAATCAGGTTAATTGGCAGGCCAGGTGGTAGAGTTTTTTTTTTTTTTACATTTCCATGGATGCAAAAGACACAGTTAACTCTCAGTGTAATATATTATTATTTTTTCAGCCGGATATTTTTGTTATTCTTATGAAGAATTTATTATATGTTATTCCAAAACTTTCAGAAATTAATACATGAATAGCTTCAAATACCTTATTATTTATTTGTGGTAAATGATATCTCTTTTTCCACTTATATTCACTTCAAGATTAACATGAGAAACAGATGATATCTTTGAAAGATCTGGAATGACTAGTGTGGCCATGTGGAAAGTTTATTTGGGTTTGGTTCAGATACAGATTTTAGCCAAATACATCTTGGTACTAAAACAGTGTGTGGTGAACACTATTGAGAAGTCAACAGAATTAAGGGCACAAGGCCTCAATAGATTGTTGGTCTATTGTGAAAAATTAATTATTATCAACAGTTTGATCTAAATCATGCTTGATGACTTGAGTACATTATGAGGGGTACTTGAACTGAAATCTTGCTTTTAGGCCACAGTTCAGATGGAGCAGTTCTTTGATTTAAAAAAAAATGTCTTTTCAGATTGTTTAGCAATGAATATCAAGTGTGACTTGATATGCAAAGATATTTTTGTAATTCTATTATTACGTTCATTTCCATCTTTGAATGCAGGTTGATCCAGCAAATGGACAATTGAGGACGACTGACACCTTGGACAGAGAGACAACAGACAAGTAAATGCTGACAACAGTTTTCTTTGTATAGCTATTTAGAATTTGATGCATCGTCAATGTTATGGCCAGAGATTTAAATTGGTATGGTCAAGTTACAAGGTTATTGAATCTTACAAAAACCATCAGTGCAAGGTACTGTACCAGGTGAGAGGGGATGAGAGAAATATGAGAAATGTTGCAGGGAGAACATCCCAGAAACAGCTTCTTGCCAATTCTCTGAGAATGGCAGAATACAGGAACAAATGGAAATGACTTGTAATGTCATCTGTGGTGGTCCTCCCCCAAAGACTAGGGATTTCATTCAGTCAGTCAGTATCAGTCAGTAAAATATGGCCATATTATGGAAACAACAGCTTTATAAATCATTCCTATATTTTTTCCCATTTGTCACATGTTTTAAAGATTGTAGCTATGTATGGAAAAGGATATAATTCTTTTTTCGTTATTGTCAGAACTTTACCCACTGCAACATAAAATATTGTAAAGTTTACATCATAATATTGCAGCAGTATTTGTGTCATTTCTAAGTTAAGAGAGTTCGACCCGTAAACTCCCTGCCACACTCTCTCATAACTTTGATGCTACTGGAGGAGGAGAAATAAGTCATTTGGTGCATGTTTAAAGTATATATGTCACAAAAATCAATATAAAAGCAATTCTTGGTATCTTTTTTTTTCCTCTACCTTGTTGTTTTTTTATCTGTCTTTCAAGTTTACTTTGTCAGTCAGTTTAAATGCTTATGCATATGAGATGTGATACGATCAAATCTTGCCAGGTTCTTGCCAAAAGTATGGAGTTATTGGTATCACTGTGAGTGAAAGAAATTTTGTTCTACCATGTTTAGAAGTCAAGATATTGGCAATTTAAGATGATGGGGGTGATCTATTGCTGCAGCTGAATTTAGTGAGAAAGTTACCGACCACTTTTGTAAATCCTTATTGATCCTTGTTAGGCAATGCCACCAAATTACAATTTTTGGGCTTGTCTTCAAAAACTCTGAAATCTATATTCAGATTGATATAGAGGAGTTCTGTGAAGAACAAAATATTGCGTTAAAAACTCATTTACTGTTTTATCATGTTGCATCTCATAATTCATTTCGGTCTTTAATCAATGTTTCCTCTCTTAAGTTATAGACTATCATTAATGCTTTATATGCCATATTATTGACAGAAACCTTTAACATTCCTGGTAAGAGAAGTTTTCTCACTTTTCTTTTAGATGTGGAATATAGAATTTGCTTCAGAAATCTTATTCAAACTGATACTTCATTTTTGCAGATCAACTTCATTTTTTCGGGGGGGGGGTAAATTCTCAAAAGCTTAGCGTTCACTGATTTTTACAGTTTTAGAGCAGGGCTGAGATTATTGTCTGAGCTTATTTTGTTGATTATAAGATTTTAAAACATATTTTGTCTCCCAACAGAGGCTGTTTTTTCGAACTACATATACCTTTTAATGTCTAGACATAAGGGTTGCTGCATAAAAATTGTATAGAAAGAAAAAATCAGTTTTCCATTTTATTCAGAATTTTAATTTTTTAAAAAAATTGAAGCAATTAGAAGACAAAACAGAATCTTACACTTTGAATATTTCAGAATTGTTCACTGTGTTTGTTTCAAGTAAAAAGTACAACAGTGACTTTTTTCCCTTCTTTACTAAGCCTGTTTTATAGTCTGTATTAATAACAAAGGAAGGTAATGAGACTGCTGAAAAAAGTCCCCATTTTTTTGGTGTTAGAATTTCAGAGAGATGCGTTCAGTTATACTTCAGACTGTTGTAGAGTCAGGAATCTTGTCACAGTTGTATAGTTTAAATGTATCATTCATTTGTTTTATCATTTAGATATGAGCTAATTGTTCAAGTTGTGGACCAGCAAACATCTGTAGATTCCACAATCAACTCTGCCACTGCCACACTAACCATCATTGTAGAGGACGCCAATGACAACTCACCTCAGATTTCTGGCACCTACTCAAGAACTCTGACAGAGTCTGCTTCTGTGAATTCTTTAGTATTCCGTATCATGGCCACTGACGCCGATGTTGGTATCAATTCTCAGTTGTTGTACAGCATCTCTAGTGGAAATACTAATGGTGATTTCATAATTGACGGCTCTGGCAATATTTTGGTGAGTGCATCTGTCCAGAAATGTATTTGCTTTCTTCTTTTCTGATTCAGCCCATATGATCATTGTGGCAGTGCCATACAATATGCAAGTTTATCACTGGCCTGACATCTACTTCACATTTTCCTGTTGAAAAATGTAAGGTGGTGCTGGGTTAAAAAGTCTGATGGGACATGATCAGGAATTTCATGAATGAAAATCAGAAACTTTTCCACCAAAATCATGAATTAGCTATTAGAAATGATAAAATGTAAACACTAATCCTTTTTCAAAACATGTTTCCATGTCTAATCTAGGCATTTTGAGAAACCAGATTTAATCATAATCAGGGCTGAAAGTGAACACAGTACAAAATTCTTAGTCATGCACTACTGGTGTCTGAAAATTCTGTCACCCTATCAAAAAGCAATGACAGTGGAACAAAAAATACAGTAAGACAAAACTCAGGTATTGTCTGAACAGCATAATTTTTGTGGCACAAAATGAGGTGGTGCATTGTCCTGTGTTATAATTTACGAAGCTGTACTTTGATGAGTATTGCAAAGCCTGTATAAACAGCATCCTTCAACTGGTGGGTGTTATGGCATCGTTCATATCGACCTTCTCGATGTGTGACAGTGCCAATGAAAGTGGATAAAGTGAATCCACTGCATATGTTTTGTATTACCGTATTACTAGTTTATCCATTGTTATTACATTTTGGAAGGGGCCACAAGACTTTCAGACCACTTTGATGAAGCAGTGAATTAGATTTTTGAGCATAGTTTTGAGCATAGCCTAGCAAAAAAATTTTAAAAAAGATTGCAAAGGACAGCCCAACTTGGCCATGCCACAGATCTGATTCTAGACCTAAATCTCAGTTTAGTACTAGTAGCCTGCAGTGGGATGCAGTCATGGACAGTTTTGAGAGCTGTACTACAAAAGTTGTCAGAACCAAAGACAGAACAGTGAAATTCTTGATTCCCAAATTGAATATTTCTAATTTTTGGTCATCTGGATCTAGATATCTAGATCTAAACTAAGTTGTTGATCTAGAAATCTCAATCTAAATTAAGATACTCTACAGCACTAATCACAGCTAAATCTTACACTTCTGAGACCAATTAGATCTATATAGCTATCAGCAGTTCTTGTACTTTTATCAGTTGAAATAAGAGAAAACAAAAATCTGCCATTGCTGTAGCTGCTCCTTTGGAGCATTAACCGCCACTCAGAGATCAAGAGTTGGTAAGATTGTAATTTGACTCAGTTGGAAGGATTAAGTGAGTTGGTTTCATTCTTTTATACTAGGTACTTGCCTGTCTCACAAGGAAGTCTGAAAATCATGTCAATCAGCAGCTTGAGGATATAGCTCAGAGCCCTAAATTCATACAAGGTTACATGATGTTATTCCACCAAGTGCTTGACACTGCTTGCCGCAATTTTTTAAAACAGATGAAGACAAACTTTGATTGCAAAATTCAGAAAGTTATGGAAATCTACAGCCAAGATATTTTCATTTCATATTTTGGCTTTTTTCTTGCATAAGCTTGTTATATTTTAGCAGTATGAGAAATCCAGGATTTCAAGTACATTCTGGGTGTCTGAGATATTGCTAAAATAATTAAAGGGTCCCAGATTTTCTGGGAGGGGTAGCAAGCAACACTGCTGATGTATATGACTGGTTTTGTCAGATTCATTACAAGCCCTTGTTATTTTTTTATTCAGCTCAGGAAAATTATTTATTCGGGCAAATATACTTCACTGAAAGATTTTTTTAAAAATACAGATTATGTGATGAAAGAGAGGATAGAAAGCAGAGACATATTCTATGGTTATCACAAGCTTCTTCTTTCTATTTTGATTTGCATTTTTTGTACTTTTGTTTGTGACTGTGTGTTTGTTTTTATTTGGTTCTCTATTTTCAGGTTGCCAAAACCCTAGACTCTGAAAGAACCAACTTTTATGGACTGACGGTCACCGTAACTGACTCTGGCACACCTCAACAATCTGCACAAACACTAGCCACCATTAGGGTGACAAATGAAAACAGTGCTCCTGTCTTCAGTTTGGCATCCTATACATTTGAAGTTTCAGAAAACAGCAACCCCTCCACAATTGTTGGAACAGTGACAGCTGCAGACAGTGATGCAGGCGCTAGTGGAACTGTGACGTACAGCCTAGGCACTTTCTCTCAAGGAACTGCCACCCATTTTATGATCAATAGTGGAAATGGTGTAATCACTGTGGCTTCCAGCGATATTGATTTTGAGCAAAATCAAGTATACCAGTTTCAAGTTATTGTAAGTTGAATCCTACTGTAAGCTATAAACAGTTGTCAAAGGTTAACAATAAAGACCAGAAGACATAACCTCTACACTTTGTTTGAAAAGGGCTGAAGCAACAGACTAGGAAAAATGCACAAAAGCACAATCAGTCAAATATATGCCCTGATGAGTTATCAGTTTTTCTTGTCTTTTATTTGGAGCTTTAGAAAGTATTTCTGCAGGTTTTCCAGTATGAGGGATGTGAAAGAGTTAATCAGCTTTTTTTTTTGCATGAACTGTTTTCATATATCTATCTGATCCCACCTCATACTATCAAAAACAAAGATCCATAGCCTCTTATAGCAAGCTTGGCAAAGTGTTTTTCATCTAACTTAGAGGATTACTAATTCTTATGATTCAGTGTGTTAAATATATCCTGTAATCATTACCTAATAAGTAATTGGAAAATTCAGAATTACTTTTCCTATTTTCAGGATGATAAGGTCATTTTGTTTTCTTTCCAGGTGATATATTTTCTGTAACATTATATATGTATTTCTAGTATTCATGTGACCTACTAATTTTTATGTCGTTACACTCATCATTTCAGGCCACGGATGGAGGTTCTCCTGTCAGGAGATCAGGATCAGCTAGTGTGACCATTAGTGTTCTAAACATAGATGAAAGTCAGCTGGCCTTCACTCCAGACACAGTGGCTGCTTCGACAGCAGAGAACAGTCCAGTGGGCACAAGCATAGCAAATCTGGCTGTGACTTCCCCAGAGATAGAACAGCCTACAAGCTATGAAATTATTAGTGGAACAATGAATGGCAATAGGGCCAGGCAGCTTTTCCAGGTACTGTTTTGACATTTTAAGTGATTTCACCATTCTATTTGCAGCATCTCTCATGGCTGTTGAAACCAGTCTCAGAAGTGTTCCCTTCATTCAGTTGCTTGCCACCCTAGTCATAAATCAGCAGGCAAAGTGCCAACCTGATTAGCTTATTTTTGATGCAGAGCAATTCTACTCACTCTGTAATACTTTTCAAAGAGCACAAGCTTTCACCACACAGTTACATAATGCTGTATGTGATTAGCTCATCTGATCCCAGTCATATTCTGACGTACCTATTATATCAAGAGAACAGAAAAGGGGTTAATATATTTGTTGGCAGAGTTGACATTTATCCTGCATACCAAACAAAGGTTTTTTGCACCATGAAACAATAGCTAAGTCACACATGTCCAGGCCAAATTTTGTAGACCTGGTAAAAAGAGAGGCCATATTTTAAATAGAGGCTTGTGTGTTTCTAAATGTTTTTACCTTCTCAAAACTCTTTACACATAATGAGTTCAAAATCACATCTTGCAAACAGCTAACATTTCAGAAATGGTCCCATTTATCATCAAAAGTCATGAAATAAAAGATAAAAATCAAAAGATTAGAATAAATTCCTGCCACAATTTTTAAATAATTGCCATTATCACCACCTTAGCTAACAAAAGAGAGAAAGCTAATCCATGAAGCCAGCTAATGTTGGAATGCCAGCATGAACCATCAGATAACTAATAATTAAATGTTGGTCTTATGATACATGAATTGTTAGAGACTAGATCTTGCAATGAATACATGCTATAGTTCATTGTTCCAAGTTATCCTCCCCATGACCAGATGAGCATTGTTGAATGGATGATATGGCAGTCAGTGGTAAAGCAACATGGCTGACATTACTTTGTAATGATTGTGACAAAGTGTCATGATTGCACCATTCCTATTATGAACACACATCTGTGGCATTTCTCCCTATCTGTCACCCCAAACCAGTCGGCAACCTCTACCAAGTTCCTGAATTTCTTGCACTTTATTTAGTCGAGATAGATCTTGTAGGTCTCGCACAGTCAGCACAGGTAATTAAGTTTTTCTAAACAAACAAACACAAACAAGTGAAGGAAGAAAGATGGCCAGTACCCAAACAAACACAAACAAGTGAAGGAGGAAAGATGGCCAGTACCCAAAAATTTGAATGAGCAGCTTACAATGTTGAATTACTAAGCACTGAGCCAACAGGCAAGCAGGATATTAATTTCTAGAAGCTTTCATGCCAGATTCATCAACGTTTAACAGCATGGATTGCCCTGCATATAACACTGGCAGTATAGATTCCTCTCATGCTGAGCTCTATTGAAGGAATCATTGAGACCATTCTGTCAGCCCTCAGTCCTGTGGTCACCGGCATCAATCTCACTGCCCTCCATACATGTGTAATCTTTAACTTTCCAGTTGCTATCAGGTGTCTCTTTACTCTTTTCTCCTGAGTAAAGCCAATGATTTTTACTAGGTGTTCTCTGTTTCTTAAGCTATTTACATGTGTGGTATACTCACCTGAATTTGAGAATTCTTTCCAACTCTTAGATTCGCTATCTATCAGCTTTACATAGTGAGGATACAATATCCAAGTACAAAAACTGATATCTGGTGTAGGGCTATTGATATAGGTCACTGATTAGAATGTATAAGCACACAACCATAAATGTCCAAGGTTCTCAAGAATGAAATGGTTTACTTTGATGGACATGATTTTGAATTATTGAAAAAATGTTTCCATTTCCTGCAGATTAGCAACTTAGGCACCATCAGCCCAAGAGCAATTCTTGACTATGAACAGGAAAAGCAGTTTACTTTCCTTGTGAGAGCCACCAGAGGAGGGCAAACGGCTACTGCTACAGTCACCATCTCTGTCACAGATACAAATGACAATCCTCCAATCTTTGTGTAAGTAACAGATTTATAGGGAATCTTCCTAAAGGACTACATCATGTGACAGCTGAAAGCACATAGTAAACAATGGTGCTTGTCATGCCGTTTTAATAGGGATGCCTAGAAATTTACACCAGTGATCTTCCTGCCCAGTTTGCCTTTGTTGTAATATCAATAAGCTGCATAATTACAGCACATGTTGTATAGATTGTTTGGAACCAAATGTTTTCTCCATCTTATAGATTAGGGAATGGGGTAACTCTGCCATATGACAACTCCCAATGTCAAATAAATCATTAATCACTAATACTTTGTCATTGTGAGATTCAGGCCTACTCCATTTACATGTTTCTGTCAGTCACAATGAAAAACATAAAAAAAAAACATAAATCAGCCTGTGATCACACTATTTCATGACTCACATTTTAAGCTTTAAGTACTTTGATACTTTAAAGGGATTGGCACAACTTGGTAGTTCAGATTACCAAAAACTTTGAACTGAACTAGGGGAGCAACTTATGCCATTCAAACTGTCACACTGTCAGTTCATTGAAAACACACAAAGGCAGCTCACACTGCTTTAGTGGTGTTTTGTTAGGTCAGACAGTGACAGAGGGATATTATCCATTTTTTTTTTTTTTCTGATTTTGATGTCAAGTCTGAAGAGATTAACTTTCAACATAATTTTTTAAAAATTCCAGGACCAAAGTAAATCATTGTTCAACATAAAGCCCAAGCATTGTGATACAAATAAAAAGTAAGATGGAAAGGATAAGCTGAGCATACCAGCAAATAAATAAATATATAGTTAATTGCTGACAACTTTTCCATTATATCTGAAGATAACCTTCTGTTTGGGGAAAACACATTTTGCATCTTCCGACATTCAAGTATCATTGATAGGAAATATCAATGAGAATATTTCTAGATATTTTATTATGTTTCTTAAAAACGATGAAGTGTTGCTGTTTTCCTCTATCTTCAGTCCAGATTTCATAAATGCAGAAGTTCCAACACAACTGCCTGAAAACTGCAGAGAGGTGACTAGACTATCAACAACAGATGCTGATACTGGTATTAATGCAGAGACCACCTACACATTGGTTGGACAGGACTATGGAGACTTGTTCTCTGTCAACAGTGCAACAGGTCAGTGAGATATCCAAAAGAGCAAGAGATATAAAAAGGATAATTGGAATTGTTAAAATTGCTAAATATGCATGAGTGACAGCAGTGGATTGACCCGGTTTGAAACAAGAAATACATATATACGTCTTTTATTACATGAAATAAGCCTTATTGGGTGTATTCGTACTGTTGTTAGTGGTGAAGTGGTGAAGGATGTCTTATTAATTAGAATGGCAAATACCCACTTCAACAATATGATTTCAATTGAGAACAGAAAATGTTCAATATATGAATGTTTTCTCCAGAGCTAAAAATAAAATATTTCCAGTCCATTGATTAGAATGATGTACACAGCTTTTCCTGTGAACTACACATCATTGAATGGCAAGACCGGGCTTTGACATATACAGCTGACAGATACTTTTCATTGTTACTGACAAATGAATGTATGGACAAGGCTCATGAAAATGATAAGATTGGAAGCAATGTCCATTATTCATCACAGGTGCCATCACAGTTCAAGGCAACCCAATAGATAATACAAAATATGAATTAAGAGTGAGAGCTACCAATATACAGCCAGGACAACCCCCTGACGTTGCTATAGTGAGAATAGATGCCTACAACCCAGATGATCATATTGTGGTATTCGAGACATCCATTTCACGGTGAGTATCATATCATGGTGTTGTTCACTAGGAGCAAGGAAAGATATTCAAGCAGGGATAATTTGAGGTGTTTGGGAAATGTGTTTTAAGGAATTTATAATTTAAGTGATGTTTGAACTATCACTTTGCAGAAATAAACAAAAGAATCATAGAATTAGCAAACCTTTTTGCAGAACACATAAATTATTGATACTAAAAGGATGAATAAGATTTTTTCTCCTGCGATTTATAGTATAGGAGATAGTTAGCAGAAGACATTATTTTGATTCTTCTTTTTGCTATTCAGGCATGTTTATTAGCCTATGTAGAGATTAAGTTTGAGCATAGAAATGGTAAATGGTGAACAAACTATAGATAATTTGTCAACAACACAATAGGACTGCATGTCCACCATTCTGTTCCTGACCCAATCTCCCCTTGCATCCAATACCTACTATCTGCTCCACTTGTCTGATTTCTGACACAAACCTGCCATACTTTTATTATTGTCAGCAATATTAATGCTCTGTGTGTGTGAAAAGATGGGTAGGTGGAAAAGAGAGAATAGAGTTTTGCAATGTCTGTTAGATGGTTGTGTGATATGTGAAGGTGCAATAAAATAATGCCCCTTTATGGTTGGTAAATCAAGGGAAAAGGGGAGAGAACTAAACTTATGTAGATGAAAGGATTAGTGGATTGGCCAGGCGTGAGCTGCTTCATTAATTGCCCAAGACTCTCACAAACTGAAATCCTGTACTGGCTGGTCACTATGATGCACCCTCTTTCTCTACCCCATTCTGAGTGATCAGTGATGACTCATCCCATCTGTTCTTCTCACTTACCACCCCATCCATATATACCTCTTTGAGTTCGATAGGCTTAGTTAACCAATAATCATATAGATCCTTTCCACGTTTGTGTTTACTTCCGTGTTTGGATGCAAATTTTTGGTGGGCAGATGCAGAAGTGAAACATCATAAGTGATTTACTTCCGTTTTTGAAATGTAAACAATAGACAGTGGGGCGGACGCGGAAGCGAAACGTCATAAATGATTTACTTCCATGTTTGAAATGTAAACAACAGAATGGTAGGCGGACGCGGAAGTGAAACGTCATAAGTGAACGACCTATAGCTATTTCACCAGAGCTTGAGAAAGAAACCTGGACTTGCACAACACACGTTTTTATTTTGGTGCATATAGTCTAGTTAGTACTGCACAATGACAAAATCTGTTTGGCAAAACCATACTTGTGTTCAAGTTGCACTAGCAAAAATATAGAGACTAGATAAATTGGTTCATGACTGAGAGGTTTATTTGAGGAATCTGTGATTTCAAGCTATATTTGTTTCACCTGTATTTACATATTGAATAGCTTGGCAGCATTCTTTGCTGTTAAGACAGTTTTTCTTGTGTGTGTGTGTGTTTTTTTTTTTGTGTGTGTGTGTGTTTTTGTTTTTGTTTTTGTTTTGCTCAGTTTGGAGGTGGAGGTGAACAGATTATTCCACTTGAAAAATATCCCAGAGAAATTTGATATTGTAATAACAATACTGTATCCAAACCAAGCAAAGGAATTTTACAAAACCTTGTTTCTTTTACCCTGTACATTTCATTGTTATTTTTTATTACAGTCTCAAATCAGAGTTTTAAGAAACTCCCTGATCTGTAAATTTTAGCCACTAGGAAGGCATCTAGCTGCATGTGCAATGTTAAATAGTAATGTATGAGCCTAGTCACACTGGTATGGATAGCCATTGCCAAAAATTTAGAAAACCCTTAAAGAGACCTACTGCAATAAATTTGTCAGCTTTGATAACATGCTACCCATTTTAATTTGTCTTTGCAAAATATTTCATGAGCCTCATGTACAATCATATTCAAAGGAGGAAAATAAAATGGAAACTTGTCAAGAGATGCAACTATTTTCTGAACAGGTTTGGGCATTAATTAAACTTTTAAGTTAAATTTACCTGATGGTTTTGATTTGAAAAAAAAATGAAAGATGTAAAGAAAAAAAGAAGAAATAAAAGACGCTGGTCTTTAGTTTTTACATTATACAGAGTGCTGATTTGTTTGTTTTTTCATACTGTGTAATCTTTCACATGGATCTTGCCTCCTTTACATTTTACTATGACAAGCATAAGAAAGAAACATCTGGGCTGACACATGGTCAGAGGAAATACCTAACATATAATGAGATGTGAGTTGTTATGGGTGAGGCATGCTTAAGTGTAGGAACAAAGAGGGATCAGTACAGGTGAGAGAAAAAAGGAGAATATATCAAGACAGAATTGTTGAAAATATGAGAGAACACTTGAATGAAGATGGCATTTGAATAGTCCAATAAGTTGAAAAGTTAAAAAGTCATGCAGTCTCAGCAGCTGGCTGACAGGCAGAAACCATGTAACAGGCCAGAATAAAGAAACAGCAAATTCATACACTGTGAATGATTAGCATGTAACTTACAGTCTTGTAGTGTAACATCTGCTTAAATTAATACTGACACGAACTCTGCAGGGATTAAACATCTTCAACTCATTCAAACCATTAATTTTTTAAACATGTCAAATACAAGTGACGAGCAGTAAGGTAACCAGCGATCGATCACTTTCCCTTGCAGATTTGCGTGGCAGAGATAACGGATAGATGGTCAAGTGATTAGATCACAGGGCAAATTCAAGCACTTCATATTTCCATGAGCTGTTTACACATACAAGGTACACTACAAACTGAGCGAAAAAAAATGATTTGACCTAATTTTGCAGTTACACCATTTGCGTCCAACAGTGGCGATATATGATAGGCCTATAGGCTACACAAGCCTTGTGACTGCCCTATCGAAAATGGATTATGTCACAATTCTATACATGAGAAACCCAAAAAACAATGGAGTCAAAGTGAAAAAAAGGCAAAAGAAAGAAAGACAATGAGCTTAGTTTATGTTGAATTACTTATGCGTGCCTCTCTTGTGTTCTGCCCTGCATAAATAATATATATTATATGGATATTTACCCTCTTGTTTTCAGGGCTGATTTCAATGCTCAAAGAGAACAGTTTATAAATGAATTGGAGGAAACTCTAAGAGGAACATACCCTCTAGGATTTATAAGGATATTATGTGTGGAAGAGTATTCTGGAACTGCTGAAAGTCCAGGTTCAATCGTCAAACGACAGGCCAATCAGTAAGTAATAAGTATCCTTCTGTTGGTGTGAGACTTTCCATTGAATTCCGGTTGAGTCCAGTTCTATATTTAATTAAGGTAGTTTTTTTTTTTCATTTTTTTTTTTTTTTAATTGTCTATGAATGAGCCTCCTACACTTGTTAGGATTTCAACACTAAGGGAGATCAATAAAGGGATGAAATAAAAAAATGTTCATGGTCAGACTGCTGCAGTGATAAACTGCACACAGACATAAAGATCCTTCTGAGGTGAGATAATTTTGTCCAGTTTCAGCTTTTAAGTTTACGAAACCTTCCAGTTCTGATCTGCATTGTGAAGTCATATTTGATGATTTTAACTTTTTTGCATTTTTTCAGTTTAGGTTCATTATATATTATGATTGTTATGCAAATTGGTGTGTTATTCCAAATCAGTATGTTAAGGTGTGTCTTGTTTTATCACCAGACCTGTAAGAGTGTACGTGTATGGTGTGGCCAATAATTCAACAGACGCAGAGGAGAATCTTGGCCAGACAAAAGATATTCTTAGTACTGATGAGCTGAGAAATATTCTGGATCCTACTTTGGAAGGTGATACATCACTCCTTCTAAATTTTCGCAAATGATCACTTACATCTTTATAATCCAACAATGTTTCAGTCTGAGCCATCGAAATGTATGTCATGGAAATATTATTTTCATACTTTTGTAATGCTCTACCTTCATATCATGGTAAATAATAAAAAAAAAAAAAAAATCCATCAAAAGTTGTGATGTTCAGTTCCATTTAAGAGTCAAATCATTCATTCCGTTGTAGAAGGGCTTAATATTATACATTAAGTTATACCGATTAATATAATAAAGGCATGATAAATTGTATCACAAGTACATTGGTAAGAAGAATTACCTGCCAAGGACATATCACCGATATATTGGTAGTGAAATATTGTTTCGTTTTTGCAGCAATCCTTGATTCATAGCAACTGTATTTGCTATGGAAACTTTTGTGTCTATGTGCATTCCTTTTTTTTTTTTTATTTTCCTTCAAATTGATGTAAAACATGTCATGCTTAAGGTGATAATTGTGACTTTTTAACACTTTTTGTAGAATACTAGTCAGACAAATCAAGCAGACAAGCAATTACATCTGAAGCTCAAAAATATTACATCTGGAGAGAGATAATATGCATCATATATGTGTATGTTTTATTAGCCTTACGACTGGTGTAACAAAGAGTAGAAAAAAAAAGAGAACATGTTGGATAGACAGACTTCACCATCAGATTTTCTGGGGGAAAGGAAAAGAGGGGTAGAATGTGGTTTACAAAATCAACCAGTTGGAACTGCTGTACTCATCTTTCTGTATTCTGTCAGAAAACTACAGCTAAATCACCAATGCTGTCTCCTTGACCTAAACTTTATTTTCTGCATCTGAAATGAGCCATTCAATAGAAGTAAGATAACAATATTTTTTGTGGAATTGCTTCAAGGTTAAAACAAATACATGAACAAAGAGGGTACGTTAAACTTAAATGGTTTTAATTTAGACAGATGTGAAACTTCTTGTAGACAAATATTTCGTATGAATGTTTTAATGACTTCTTCCAGATGCAGAATATTTAAAGTGTGGAAAAGTATAGGGAGAATCCTTTCAATTACTTTAATTTGGCTATTATATAAATGTATTTCACAAAGGCAATCAGTACACAGTATTTCTCATGAATTATATATGAAGGATTGTGTGACAAAACACATTATATCCAAAAAATGCAAACTGAGAAAAATGAGGTTTATCAAAAGCCACGTTACCCTTAAGTGTTGGACATTCTATTGATTTTATATCTAGAACAGACATCAAGGATATTTTAAAAATGAAATACAAGAAAATAAAAGTGAATTATTTCAGGGTCTAGAGCACTGTTTTTTGCACAATATTTCACACAATAGATTTTACCCACAGCAGGCATATTTCACAAAATGCATTTTCTCCTTAAAAAAAGTTTTATGTAGTAAACACTGACTCTGAATAAACCAAACGATTTAGAATGACAAAAAAAGGTATAATAAAGAAAGTTAAATAAAAAATATATCACAGTGTCAGAAATTTATAAATTTTAGCCGTTCTTGTTTTTGAACATTATTATTCACTAAGTGACAGCTAAAGAGGCCTTTTACATAAACCAATTCTTAATGATCCACAATAACCTTTGTAGTGCTTAGTCATTGAGAATAAAGCTAATTACAAACGAACATGGCCTCAAGCTTAAAAATGAAGTGGAAAGAAATACAGAGTAAACATAGTATTTAAAATACAATATTTTAACACTTTTAAGCTTCAAATTGGTTAATTAAGGGAGGGGGGGGCGCATCCTGAAATGTGGATTTTGCCCAAACAATGTGATTTTGAGCTTTTGTTTTCTCTTAAAAGTAATGCCTTTTCTGCGTGTAAAAATGGTATCAAAAAGTTGCTAGGTCAATTCTAACGTGTTTGACCAATGGTCATTCAAC
>JBCAUA010186670.1:0-21470 GCA_038406235.1 Peronia verruculata | reverse complement strand
GTAATGGGAATGGTCTGTGGGATGAGGGGTGATAAAATTGGCACCCATATGAAATTGACATGTCTTTGTAAATACAATCCCTTCTCCTACCATTGGCTCATTGCAAATATCAATACATGTGAAAAAAGGGTGGATTTAGGGGAGAGATGAGAGGAAGACACAGGTCAGTAAGGTGGTCAATCTGGGTCTGCATTGTGTCACTCCGAGACCAAGGCAGAGTCTCCGTAGTCAGAACAAACACCCTGAGGTGAAGTACCAGGACCAGAGCCAGATTGACCAGCCCGGCAAGACACACTGCAGGGGCAAAATGTTTTGACTTTTTTGTGAAAACAGTTTGAACATCGGTGCTAGAAGTAGATCTTGATTTAGAACTTTCAATTTCAGAATCTGACTCATTGAAACTATCATAAATAGGATTCACGTCATTGTTTTCACTTTTCTGCATGACAGTACTTTCCAGTGTTAGCCTAGCCTGCTCAGAACTCATACAATTGGGCCTGGAAGTTGCAAGGGGTGTGGCCATTTTTGATGTTCACGCTCAGGTTGAAAGCAGTGATCTTTTTGTCAGAAAAAACACTGATTTTCGCAGCTAAGCTCACAAACATGTTTCAAATTTCCCCATGGAAGTGATCCTACATTTGAAATACACCGAAAACCATTCTCTTAACATGTGAACAAAACTAATCTAAAAAGCAACTATGTCAACATTTCATTGTCATGGGCCTGAATCTTGTGTTGATATGATATATCGGCAGCTCAGAGACAAAGAGTCAAACAATTGTTTTGTATTTGACCCCTTACAGTCTCTACTAGAACTGAATAATAAAAAGTGTCACAGAAAAGACTTGGAAAACAAAGTTTTTAGCATTGACTTATGAATCTGAGTTTGTAAATGAAATAAAAAACAGTATTGTTCTTTGGTCCTTGCATTTTTCTTAAAAAATTGGCCATAGCATAATGACCATTAACAAGTTGAAAAGTATAGGAAACATGATGCTAATGTTGAATTGTGTGATTATCTTTATGATTAAGAGTGGTTCTTAGATTTGTTTGAATGCTTTGTTACATTTATGTAGCAGCCAAAAGTATGATTTAACTGTTATGATATATCAGTTAATGGGCTGTATTAAGTTTGAAAATTTATATGCTTGCTGTATTTTCTATAACTCACGCTGTTTGATTCGAATGACATTATATATAATATATATATATATTTTTTTGGATGATGATAACAAAATAATTGTTATCAAACTTGTTGTTGTGACCAGAGTATGGGGGTCTGGATCTGGATTACACTTACAGCACAGCAGTGGCAGAAGAACTGGGCAGTATCTCTTGTGGAGCAATACCCATGGCTGTTGGAGTGCAGACTGATATGGCAACTCCTGCCTTAGCCAAGTAAGGAAAAGCTTCAGAATGTTTCCACTTCAGCTGCTCTGCGTGTCAACTGGAACAGAATGCCTTGTCAGATAGAAAAAGTACAGTGTCAATGAAAGTTCTTGAGAATGAATAAAAGATATCATAATATGAAAACTTAAAAAAGATGCCAGACTAGTGGTCTGAAAATATTATACTCCCATTTGATTCTAAGTACAAAAAAGTATTTTAGAAATTGGATCAGGCGGTCATGTGGAACCAAAACATTCAAAGACACTGATGTAGGTCTTAAACATCCATCAACTAGTGTACTCCTGTCTATCTTAACCTGTGGTTCATACAAGAAGAAAGAAGTCAAACTTATGGTGTAGCATAAATGTTAATATTATGCCCAGATTAACTCCCACACATGATTTTATTCATTTTTATTTTAAAACATGGGAACTTGAGTTTGAAAAAATTCAGTGTTATTTATATAATTTGTACTAAGACTACATTGAATAAAATAAAGTGACTTTGTGTTTGTCAGGCTTCGGTATTCAAATGTCACATTCAGTCTTGTGAGAGCTGCCAAAAAAAAAAAAAAAAGCACATTGCACTTTGTGACCTAGGAATTTGCTGTGTATACAATCTTCTCATTGTGTTTTCTAGTAACATTTCAGATAAGGAATTTTTTGTTGCCCCAAACTGTCTAACTTTATTTTCATTGCACAGCAACTGTTAAGCTTCTCCAGGTTTGTCAATAAGAAGAAAAAAGTTTGATTGTGAACAGTTGTTATGGCATTGATTAGTCACAGACATGACCAATCTGATCATGACCATATCACTGATGTCACAAGTATTCTGCTTAAGTCCAAAATTTGGGTATTTGAGTTTTTTGGGTTTTTTTTTTCCTTCAAGGTGAGCTAGAAATATGTGCTGTGCACCGTCTTGAGTCAACTGACCAATAAAAATGCAGGAAAAGATTCCATGTAGAACGTCTTGTTTATAACAGTTTGACATCAGTTTTTGCTCTCCCGTGAAAAAAGTATTGAGACTGACTTAGTGGGTTGCTTGCAACATCGATGAGACACTGTTAAATTTACCTGCCACTACAGTCTTCTGAAAAGTTCCCCTGACAGTAGTAAACTTGAGATAAATAAGAATATCGTACTTTCAGTTTCTTATTTCATTACCAGTGACATCCACACTTTGACTGTTATGTTTTTGTTCCAGATTTGGCAGCGATTGTCTCAAGCGAGAGTTTTTAGCTCCATCTATCTCTGGTGACCGTGTTGCCTGTCTGGGAGTCAGCGAGGTGGGCTCTGGATCAGATGTAGCCAGTAGGTAGACATTATACATAACTTTGTGTTGATCTTTGGGATTAACGGTATTGCTAGATGGTTTTAACAGCTTCACAAATGAAACAAAGGTTGTATTATAAATATAAATATAGCTTTTTCCACATCTGGTATTGTTCACATCTTGCTGCTAAAGGACCAAACTGTAACCTCCAAATAAGGTTAGCTTTAAATAAGATGAAACAGTGTCAGACAGAAAAGAGAGTGCAAAGCATATATTCATATCTGAAAGTCATAGAAATGTCTGAATCAAGTTTCATTACCACGACCTGTCTGGTGTGGTTATTTAGGACCTTGATAAAAATAAAATTTTATTGGACAACTCAAGGTGAACACCAGATAGTTTTTTTTTTTCTCTCATGTAAACTTACTCATATTTTGCAGTCACACTGTTTATGTCTAACAGGAATGATATTACATGTATTTAGTCCAGATTTCTTGGAGTAGATCTGGATAATCTGTAAGGGTTTTGTTTGTTGGAAGCTGTGGAGGAAATCTGTCAGTTCATATGGAATAATTCAACTCCAATTTCTACACACACAGCTGCAATATTTACTTTCGCAAAGAGAAAAGTGTACCCCTTTAGTTTTTGCCAAGAATCAAATGATAGGGTGGGAATGAACATAAGTGGTAATAATGTCAACATTGACATAAATATTTCATTATCTTTAGTGAAATGGTATCCTCTATGTTGATTTAAGGAAATGAATTATTATCTTTGGCAAATATGAGCTCCTTTTGGATACTTTTGTGCTGACAAATGGCTACATGTTTCAAGGCCTCCCCCAGTGATGTGATGCTGATGATAATTATTCATCGTGAGAACCAGACACTGGTAATGATAATTTGCTGATGAAAACCTTGAATATAGCGGTGCCATTTTTTCTTTTCTTAAAGTGGTTTTGTAGTGTGAGAGTGAAATCTTTTCAGTATTTAAAACTTATTGTTAGTGACATGCAAGAGTGAACCAAGGGTTTCCTCCCATCATTTGAAAGATCCATTATTGGCGCGCTCTTTAACCATTATTTTTGTAAATCTGTCACTTATAGGTTTACCAGTTTAAAACTAACTGATATCTAAAAAAGTGGAAATGACAGTCATAAATCTATAAAATTACACATTGCATGTTTTGAAAAAAGTAATGTAGAAGGCCATCAGATGAAATATGATAGACCGCTAAGTAGTCAGTTACAGTTTCTGTTTATACAGTCCCAGATCTGTATCATGTTAATGAACTGTTATTTTACAGGTATAAAAACAAGGGGATCACGCAAAGGAGATGACCTGATTATCAATGGTGGGAAGATGTGGACCACAAATGGTGCCCAGGCTGACTGGATGTGCTGCCTGGTGAACACAAATGAAGGGAAACCACATGTCAACAAGTCACTGGTCTGCCTGCCCATGGACTCACCAGGTCAGTTACCAAAGCTCGACTCAAGCAGGAAATGTCTGTGTTGGCTAAAAGATTTTTTTTCAATCAGTCTATCAGTCCAGCCAGATTAGATATTTTTAGAAAAATACCATGACCAATACTGCAAGTGTAGTATTTTTATACTTGACAAATACGAACTAATACTTGAAAAAGTATGATTCATATTAATGAAGCATTGTTCCCATTTTTTTTCATATTATATTCTGGTAATTGTTATTGTTCTTAATGTATTCCCATTTTTAAAATTTTTTTTTATCCTGTTATCATTAAGACCAAGTTTACAATTTTATTTCATGCTTCAGACAATACTATAAGTTTATTACACTATTTTATCTCTCAAGCACTGTCAAGGCTGGTGGATTCTGATTTATTTCACACAAGACATTCAGTGCATGTAATTCAAATTTAACATCTTAGAATTTTTGTCCTGTTACGTTCAAAATTTAATTTAAAGTTTTCTCTTTTGTACCAAGTAGGAATTGACCGACATGCACCAAATGTATAAGTTACTTGTAATCATCCTCATTGTCTAGCTTTATACAACTTATCTTATTTGTGCCTGTTGAAATCAGTTTTTTTTTTTGTCCAGTAACATGTAAGATTTTCCCATGAAATTTCTTTATTGTTTGTGAGAATAAATTTTATTATTATTATTTTTTTTTTGTATGGGACACTTTTGGTGTGTAAGTTAAAAATACATGTATTATCAAACAGATTGAAAGAGTTAATATTTAATGAATTATGTACTTGTCCTTTTTGTCCTGTAACATTTGAGACTGTGGAAAGATTTAGAGAGTAGTGTTCAATATCAAACGAACAGTTGGAGAAGGTAGTTTGATATTTCGGGACATGAAGCATGAATGTCTTTGGAACATACATAATCATTTTAGTGCTGATCGATGAAATTTTAAAATTGGGCTTCAGTGTTAAGATTTTATCAACGAACCTGGTGGAATTGCTCATTTATATACTTGATGGTGTTATAATGTCAGAAAACTTATTTTAGATCTGATGCATGTTTCTTTTAATTACACTTCATTGAAAATATCATTCATAATTTGCTTAATGTAAGAATAAGCCCAACTTCAAGCAAATTTTCATGCAAAGGTATTTACGCTAAAGGATTTTTTTTTTCAGTAAAGATTGCACTTTGATATTAGTACAGTCAAAACTGACAGATTCTTGCATTCCTTGACACAAAGGAGTAAATTAGTTAGGAAACGGTCCTGTAAATCAGTACATTTTTCTGCCATGGCAAAGCATTTCTGACGTAGCCTATTACTTGGACTTGTGAACCAACCTGTGGTTTTGGGCTGAGGTAAAAGCAACTATAGTCCGACCATTGCAAAGCCATGGCGACATTTATAAGTTTGCTATCATTTGTTTGGACTAGACTTCAAGCATGTGCTTTTCTTTCTTGCCAGCCACTACCTCTTAGTGTTGGTTAAAATGTGATATACTTTAACTTTGGGGCAGGTGTTTCTATTGCCAAGGAGATCAAGAAAATTGGTATGTGGAGTTCTGACACTGTCCAAGTTCACTTTGAAGACGTACGAGTTCCCCAATCTCATATCATTGGGGAGGAAGGCCAGGGATTTACCTATCAGATGATTCAGTTTCAGGAGGAGCGCATCTATGCCGCAGCAGGAGGTATATAATGTGGACTTCTCTTCCCATTTTTTTCCCTGCATTTGACATTTATTTCTTAGTCTTTTGGTGAAACTTGGCCACTCTTAACATTTTTCAGGATTGTTTTTGTTTTTCAGAAAGCATTTGAGACGTGAAACGATGACATCAGGCGCTTGTCAAACTGAGCCGACCGGAGAAATCAGATGTTTTTCAACTGTGAATGAATTTTTGACGTATTTTTTTTCTTCACCAAACCCTTCAATATCAATCTAAAAATGCATTTCAGAGTTCAACTGATTGAAATAGAGCGAGTAGAGGCCCAAAAATTCTAATTTAGTGGCATGGCCTAACAAAGGTAAAGAAAGATTTACAAAAGTGATCGGCCATTTTCTCACTAAATTCAGTTGCAGCAAACAGTTACCCCCATTGCCTTTAATTGCCAATATCTCAACTTCTACTTAAGGTAGACCAATACCTTTTTCATACACTGAAAGGGACATGAATAATCTTCTCAGTGATACCAATAACTCCATATGCTCAAAATTTGATGAGCGCTTGATTTCATCGTGTTGCGTCTCATATATAATATTATAGCGCTTCAAGTTACTGCTGACCAGAAAATTATTTTAATTGATTAAAAGCTCTGTTGTGTGTCAGATGACGTATCTGTATGTACACAAAGGCACTTAATCTTAAAGGAAAACTGAATAGAACAATAATTGGTATCAGTAGCTGAAATCATGCATCAAAAACCAACAACAAATTAACAGAAATCATTTGTTACATGTTTGTCTATAAGAAGGAGAATAAAAATACTGAATATTAACAACACTTTAATGATCGGTTGCTTTCAGCCCTTGTGCCTTTGGAGAGGATGATTCAAGAAACAATTCAGTACACAAGAGAGCGACAGATCTTTGGTCAGCCAGTGCTCAACAATCAAATTGTCCACTACACACTGGCTGAGCTGGCCACAGAGCTAGAGCTCCTGAGATCTGCAGTCTACAGGACAGTGGGTAGGGAAATCTGATAGTCTTCATTAGTTTCATCCCAAGATTTCATTCTAAGCATCACAATCTACAGTTTTTACACTGTAAGTCCTAAAGTTTTCAACAAAAAAAAAAAAAATATCCCGGTCTCATATTATAAAAAAGCAGTCCATATAAAGATGTAAATGGAAGTAATGCTGATAATCAAGAAATCTATCAAGAAATTGTCTCAACTGAATTCAGCTGCTATTGCAAATAAATAAAAAGAAAGACTTCAATACTTAACATTAAGTCAGTGTTGTCTAGTTTGCTAAGTTTACAGTAGTAAATCATCACCTTCTTGAGTAGACTGGCTGTTTGAATTTTTTCTTGCCACAATTGACCATTCATTGTATCACATCCCTGTGCAGCACTCTACACCAGAGGTCATGATGTGACCAAACTAGCTTCCATGTGTAAGCTGAAGGCTGGCCGACTGCTCCGTGAGGCCTCAGATAAGTGCCTGCAGTTTTGGGGAGGGATGGGCTTCACAGAGGAAGTCTCCATTAGCAGAATGTATAGGTTAGTTAATATTTTGTCATCGCCAAACAAATTCTTGAAAATCTGCAGAATCTTGAACTTACTTTTCATCAGGACCTTAATGGTAACTGCAATTGTTACAATAATGAATTTCATTTGTTTCTGTTCTCAGAGTAAAGTAGGGGCATGTTTTAAGATGTACTTTCATAATGTACTATATACCTCCTCTCATTTCTGATTTTGATTTCAAAAGCTTAATGTCATCTGTATTACTCATTTTTTCACCAATTAGATGTAAAAGAATACTTTCCTGTAATCCCACCTGATAGATCATTGCTGTGGAATGTGTATGGTGTTGAGGAGACTGATGCATCATGATTGTATCTTAAGGGAACAAAATGTCTCGTAGCCAGTCGAAATGAGACATAAGTCACTGGGCTAAAATCGAGAAATCTGGCTTTGAATGTGATGAGGGGGGTCAGACATCGATTTCTTTTTCTTATAGGAAAAATCGAAAGTACATTCATTTCTAAGCAACACAGTATTGGTCTTACCCTCAATTTATAAATATTCCTCCATTAAAATCAGTTGTTTTTTTTTTGTGAAGAAGGCGTGTAGATTTATGTGTTCGACTGCTCATTTAAACTTGATTTTCTTGGAATTTTGGTCCCCGTTTGTGTCTTTAAACTGCAATATCTCTGGCTAGAATAAGGCTATCTCAAAACTTTTCCCACCATCTGAAAGGGTATGAAATAAGCATTCTCTTGACACCAAAAACTCCATATGGTGAAAAATCGACATATGTGTCATTTTGACGGGCGGCGAGACAGATGGTTTTGAACAGCACAGAAGATGAAGAATATGATTTGCTTTCTCATATCCTTAGGTAAGACTTTGAAACTTCAGAAACAGTAAAGAATTTATTTGAGAGGGCCGGTAGAACTTCAGTTTAGGAGTTTGTGAAATTATTTCTCTCCGAGCTAGCTTTTTTTTCATTTCATTTTTGTTATTTCATTGTGGCAGCTCTACTATATGTTTGTTACACCTGTACAGGGACATGCGCTTGTTGTCTATCGGAGGTGGAGCTGATGAAGTGATGTTGTCCATCATCTGCAAGTTCATGAACACTCTACCCAAGCTTCCTGTCAAGAAATGAAAGAGCTCTACCTGGCTCAAGGTCTATGCATTGATAACTTTGGATTTTTTGCCAAAGATATTGAGATTTGGTTCATATTGCATAAGTGTTGTATCTTGCACTCCAATCCAGCAAGTGGACGTCACATCAGAGAGCTGTGATACATTCACTGTGCGGTATATCTAATCCCAGCCATTTTTAGAAAATGTTTGATATATTATACAGTAATTGCAGGGAAGATTTACACAAGATTATTGATGCACATTGAAAAATAGTACTTATAGATAGAGGTGACTGTTTCACCAATATTGATTTTTGATAATTATAAGTTATATTTAGGCTGCAGGCAGTCAGATTGTAAATGATGAGATTTATAATGAAGGTGGACAAAGTATCTTATAAAATCAGTGTTTGTCAATCAAATGAAAATAGTGCTTATATTATGATAGAATGAATGAATAAGTCATGGTATTTTATTTTAGAGAGAAGTGTTTTCCTCAAATTAAGAATTTGGTGATTTACACACTTTGAACAACATACATCACTTTCTTTGGTTGTGCTATATATAGTGTTCTTTATTCTTGGTAATAGATAACAAACATTTGCCTGATTTCACAACAATTCATATGTGCTGTGTAAAATGAAAATAATCTGAAAATGAATGCTGAAGAAAATTGTTGATTTACACAACTGGTACCAGCCTTTCAAAGTTGTTTTTGAACAATTGGTGGGATCTCTTTTTAGAGGCTTCACATATTGAATAGAAATTCACTGATATTTCACCATACCTTTTATGTTCCATTGACTTGGAAATGTGGCTGCAGCGTAATACTAAAGTTTATTAATAATGCAGCAAATTCCTGTAAATCTATTTGTATAACTTGTTGCTATTGTTGGAGAAAAAAAAAGCTTGTTGAAACATCTTTCCCCTTTCTTTTTTTTTCTTTGACAATGTAGTGAATGACACTAATGTAAACTTTTGATCCATGTGATTTTGATCCCTCCTTTTTGTACAGACTTTTCAGATGACAAACACCACTTTCTTCATACTAATTCACTAAGCTGTCAAGCTTGTTGTAAATGTACAACTGCACCTATGCCGACATAATTGACAGAGACTTTGTCCTAATGAAACAGCGTCACAGATAGCAAAATGTGGCCAGTGGAAGTAGCAGTGAGGGTTTTATTTACACAGTTTCAAAAAAGAAGAGAAAAGAGAAATGTTTACCTGTGTCTGTCTGTGTTTACTGTGCAGTCAGAACATGGTTGGTATCTTTTCTTATCGGTACCAGAATACTTTTGTGCCCTCTGCTTTCACTTTGTAACAGGCCATTGCAATAGATGGAGTTTCTTTGACCAGCTAAAACACAAAATTTTTAGACGATAGAATATTTGAGACAATCTGTGATCTGGCTATGTTTACCAACACTGTCATGAAGTTTTGTGGTAGAGGAGCATCTCACTCTCCCTAAGGGGCTGGTGGGGTTCTGTTCTTGTTCTACTCACTCCTGCTCTGTAGTTTTTCTTTGCAGGACAATGCTAATGTTTGCAAAACTTCAGAGATCCTGTCTGAAATCTTATTTCTTTCTCTGCATCAGCTAAATGAAACTGAGATCTCAATGTATGTATTCTACTTTATTCTCAGTTTGTGGCATTTGCCAACTATCAGTGCTATTAGAAGCTCGAGACATACCATCCATATATCATTTACAAGAAAATGAATGCAGAATATTTTTGTTGAACTGGAATATGTTTTTAAGATCTGCGGCTGAAAAATATCAATATATCAACAATTTTTTTTTCAAATTTTTATTTTCCCGATTTTCCTCCCCTATAACCATTTTTCTTCGATCGGATACCATTTTTATTTGAAAAAAAAAGTTTATAAAAGGGTTAAATTTGCATTTTAGATAACCATGTATGTGCCCAACAACAACGTTTCCATCTACTTCTGGCAGAAATTTCCAAACTTTACGCCTTGACAACCTTCCCATTATCGATAACTAGGACATCTTGGTATCGTTGCAAAGCTTACCCTGAGTCCTATCAAGTCTTTGTATTACTGTGTAAGTCTAAGAATAGCTCTAGCGTTAGTATGCTAGACAAGTATGTTCATCTAATTTTGCTGTCCACATGAACAACAGATGACCTCAAATTTCATAATTCACTGAAGAGCAGCGGAAGTCAGCTCTGATTGGCTACCTCGTAGTTACACCTTCACCTTTCGCCGGTTAGCACTGTAAACAACCACGCGTGTTCCGTTACTTGTTGTTCATAGTACTACTGCAGTATATCGTTAGCATACTTTTACTTTTGCAATAATGCCACGGAGGGAAAAGCGATCAGTGCATTTGATGAATTCTTAGAAATATCGAGTGTGTGAAGGAGGTTGAGGCAAATATAGACTAGATCTAGATCCACAGTGTCCAAAAATAATACTGCGTAGGTGAATAGCAATAACTATCTTCACAGTATCCCATCTTCAAGTACTGTATGCACACAGCCATCCATGTCATATTGTTCCAAGGTTGTTCAAGAAAGGATCTCGAAGCTGAACTAACTTAGGCAATATGATATGGACATTGGCAATGAACAAACTGAGATTTGTGAAGGCAGAATGACTATGTAAATTTGTGTCAGATTACAGGCAGATAAACATTGAAAAAGGGGGTATATTATCACAGAGGCAAAAGAGAACGAGGCAAGAGGAATAAGAGAACATTGAGAGAGGGTCTGCTTATAATGGAGGAGTGTTTTTGAGGTCAAGATGTGACTTTTATTGCAGTGTTTACTAATTTTCATCTTTTCGACTTGTTTTTCTCTGTTTCACATTTTTTACAAATCAAATGCCTAAAACTTTTTTATTTCTCGTCCAAACTGCTTAAAATTTGCAGGAAAGATCTATCATTATGTATTCTACAATGAAATAACATCACATTTTCATTATAAAACTGATTTGAATTTGAAAAAGTCAGTTTTTTTTCACAGGTCACAGTATTACAAAATGTTTGATCCCATATCTTGTTAACTAAAATAGATATGAAAAATCTGGCGTTATTTTGATGCAAAGTGATGTTCAGAGTATTTATCCTCAAAATTTGAAACCAGTAATTTTAAATATAACAAAGTTTTAGGATTTTAAATGGTTCTTTAAATCCTTCAAAATGGCGGCTGTTTATAACGTTACCATGGCAACCATGTTTGGAGTGCAATAAAATTTTATAGAATCTGAATTCTTTTTAAGTTGTTACTGTTTTTGCAATAGATCTTCCTTTAGAAAGGAAGTTTTTGTTGATTTGGCAATTTTAGGATTTCAGCAGCAGATCGCCTTAAAACAAGTCAAGTGAATTAGTTAAATTGACAAAAGCCATGTTTCTGACTAGAAGCTGAGTGATTTATATATTTTAGATATACATGTATTTCTGTATTGTGACTTTCTATTGATTAATGGGAGTGCTCTGAAGAAATATTGATTTACTTTGGTAGCTAGTGTAATTTGATGTTAATAATATATGTGGATTTTTATTATTAATTTGATTTTCCAGAGCATAACTTGTTTTGAATTGTTCTTAACTTTAATATTGAAGAGGGTCAACAATGAAGAATGAATTCAAAATAGTCTGTATAAGAGTATACAATTTTCAATGCACATTTTGCATGTCTGTAATTATTGTCATATAAGCCGACCTCTTTGTTTTGTTGTTATGGTCACAGTTTTTGAACTCAATTGAGACAAAGTTTTAATAATACATTCATTTTGCACACTTGCCAACTCGTTACATGTTTTTTTTTTTTTTTATGTCATTGGTATGGATGGATGTATGTATTGACTGACCAAAGTGGTCGAAAAGGAAGAAAAGGGGTAGAAAATAATCTTAAATTAGATCTAATTATCAAGGCTAAGGAGAAAGAAAAAATGAAAGATGATTAAAAAAGAGTGTGAAGGATGTGTGGGTGATGATAGACTTCCTTTGAACTATGGGATTTAAGTACAAAATCAAGTTTATGTCTATCAGAACCATGTCTATGGATGTGATTATGGATTTTGAGTGGAGTATGAGATGGACACTGCCAAATTAGTCATTCTTATCTAGTCATATAACTATTCACATTTTCCTATAAAATGACAACAACAACAACAAAAAAATGACAATAATTGTGACTGATAATATAACACATAATATGATAATGTAAAATCTTTTCCTTTCCAAATTTATGATAGCTTTGATTTTTGTCACCCAAGACTTATTCCACCATCAAGATTATCATTTTATTATCATCAAAGATAGGGCTTTCAAATCTGTGTCTTTTCTTGTGGTAGGATAGATGTTAAGTTCCAGAGAAAACAGAGCAAAGATATGACTGAATATGAGTGATCAATTTTCGGTTTCATTTTTTTTAAAAAACAAACTTTCCTGTATATTAAGATTAAGACAACATGTTTAAATAGGGAGATTTAGTCGTGAATAATTCAAAAGCATCTCTGTCATCATTACCGTATGAAGAACATTCATTGTTAATCTTTATGGTAAATAATAACAGTCAGTATATAATATAAAATTATGTCAGATTAGAACCACCCAACAGAAGGCTAAGTTTTATTTATGGAAGAGGATAGGTGGACCCCGGCGGCCTATTCAGTATACCAAATAAATTACAAATAATAGCCTAGAACAACACCGCTGGCTTGACCTGCTGGGACCCTCGACGAGCGCAAGTCCACCCTAATGCTAACACGTAGGTCCGAGGAGCGGGTGACGGTCCTCCCTAATGCTAATATGTATGAGACCCTTAACCAGCGCGTTCACTCTAATGCTGTCGAGGGGTTGTTCTAGGCTATTATTTGTAATTTATTTGGTATACTGAATAGGCCACAGGGGTCCACCTATCCACTTCCTTCTTTTATTTCTTTCTCTGTCTCTTTTATTTTTAATCTTTTTTTTTTCTTTCTTCATATATATATGTCTTTCTTTACTCATTTAAGTCGAACAGAGTGACTGTCTAGCATTAGGCCTATGTGAGAAATTTCAGTAGGCCTTCCTTTAAATCCATTGGCTTTGAACTGTTACTATTTGTTTATTTCTTTTTCCTAACTTAATCTTTAGAACTTCTTTTATGTTTTTATTTGGAGAGCATCTAGGTTCAATAGGGTTAAATTTTGTGCATCTTGTCACTTACAGTCAAAGAAATTTTTCCTAAATTTCCTAGACCCTTTGTGTTTCTAGTGTTTTTCTACTATATAAGCGCATCTGGTTGGAGTCTGATCAGGAAGGGGGGATGCAGTGGCTCAATGGGTATGGCGTCTGCTCATGGAGAAAACAGGGCGGGTTCAACTCACGAATTCTGCATTGGGGGATGACAGGACACGAAGATTGAAAACCCGCACTTTTTTCAGTGAGTCAACAGTCCTCTGGCTTCCTGTGGATAGGGAAGCCCGACATCTAGCCTTCTCAGATAAGGGTGAATATATTTTGGAGGTTTTGGATATTTTCTCGACTGGAAACTGCTTGGACAGCAGCTACTCAAATGGAAATACACTGACGATGGAAACACACTTCAACGGCCTTATGTCATGCAAGTATCCATAGAGAAAAGCAAAAATGGGGAGGAATTGTTTTTCAAGAATTCTCATCTTGACCGATAATTCTCAAGAATCATAAAGCCAACAAAAAGAGTTAAGAAGTCAGAAGGCAATGCAAGTACGCCACCTCCTGCCAATACAGCACCACCAAAAATATCATTAGCAAAATATAATGATCTCATAACTCTTTGCGCTGGCACAAACCCTGTTGTCCACCAACAGGATCATGTCTCCTTTACGCCAACCTCCCTCATTTTAATGTGTAAAAAACATGTCATTACAACCCAGATTTCCTCTACTTTTATGGTTTAATTTTTGCTAATGATACCAAAGCAGTGAAACTGTTTATGGCTTGAAAAAATGATAATTACATCTAGATTAGGTCATAAGGAAGATCTGGTAACTGTCTGTTTGTCTTAGTCACTCTTATGCCATGATTACACATAATGTAATTTCATTTTAAACTCATTTACAGTAAAGTGCTGTATGGTATAGTAAAATGTGATTACTGTATTAATCGGTAACAAAATGCATCCGTTTATTTATCATATTGGTTTTCCACTGTTCATAAATGCACTAATTTTCATTTGTAACTGCTATCCCGTTGGTATAATAAATAGAGAGCAATTGCTTTTTGAGAGACAAAAGTACTATCTTTTAACTTCTCCTTTTTCAAGGTGATTGAGACAGACAGTGTGCCTATATGATGTCTGTGTTATTTTGCAGAGTGACGAACAGGTGACAAATGTGAAATCATTACCAGTGAAATACCACTTGAGTTTTTGCAAACTGATGAAAGAGCATTTTTGATAAAAATACATTATTTCAAAGAAAAAATACTTGACCAAGGGAAAGAGTGATATTTGAAGAACTATGTGTCATAGTGTCAAGATGCTGAGGTCAAAAGAAAGTAACTCTTAAGCCCTTTAAAAAAAATGAAAATCTTTAGTGGGCTCTCTTGAAAAATCAGGTTTTTTGGGGCATTCGTCACTTTTGCGAAAAATGGGACCATTTGTTTTCCTCAGACTGATGACCAGCTCAGAATCTTTGCAAGTCTGAAAAATGTCAGAGAAACATATTTGGATGTTGCCAGATTATGTGATATTTCAATGAGAATGACAATATCAGAGTTGGGGAGAAACTGTGCATATATGATGCACATTGAAGAGCCCTACAAATAGTGTGATAGTCCCCCAAGCTCATCATCACCAGCCAGCTATCTAAGTGAGAGTAATGTGGGTGTTGTGAAGAGATCATTACACTTGAACTGATGTCTTTCAACACATAAAGTTATAGCTCTTCCTCACCCCTTCTTTCCACCAAGAGTGTGATCTGGCTAACAGATTGGCACACATACAACATATATCAATTCCATGTTTCCAGGTTCTGAACACCAGGAATGAAGCCACTATGTTAAAGGGATATATAGAAATGAAGTGGTACAAAATGAAGAAGTGAATCAAAGTTAGCAGAGAATGAAATAGTAACCCAACAAAATGCTGTCCAGCTAAATGGGATGGCGAGAAATCAGAAGTGTAACAATCAGTCAAAGACAGGGGTGGCAAAGAGATTAATAATAACCCTCCTGGAGTGATGCTAGTGAGAAGTGAAAATGCAGTGAGGAAACTAGTTCCTGCTTATTAGATAGTGATGTGACTGAGAAATAAAGGCAACTCACTGCCATAATTACATACAGAGGACATTCTGTTCACATAGAGGTCTGGCCAATGTCTCCTCCATGCCCTCCTCCATTGTTGTCGTTGATGTTTGAACAAGAACACCTCAACAGATTCATGGCAGATAAAATACCTTTTAAAAATGTTCATGGATCTTTGATTTTCTGTATATGGTGAAAACAGTGAATAGAAAATGTTTATGCTTTGCTTTCTGTTTTTTTTTTTCTGGGATAAAGAAATCTCTCCAACACCTATTCAACTGAAAAGACCCAATTTAAATGTGAGCAAACTGAATTTTTTTGCCATCTATCACGTGTTGTGGTGGTTGATAATCTCTTTAGAAAATGTCCCAAGCTCATTACATTTATACCACATATAAAACATTTTCCAAAAATGTAGCTTGTTGATGAATTAACAGACTTGTGTTATATAGATTGTATGGGCTTTTTGAACTTTCCACAGAGACTAAAAATTCTGCTAATATGACTAGGCTCAGTCAGTAGCATAGGGCATCACTCATTCACCTGAAATTAAATTTGTTGACAGATCTGGCTCTTTGTTTAGACAATGATTAGACCTTTTGTTCAACAAAGTATTAGTGAATAAAAACTAGCAAAGATCTCGCTGCAGATGTTGGTTTCATGAAAACATGTTAATTATCAGTCCTCATACACAAGGGTTGTAAGTCATTCCAAGAACAAAGTTGAACAAATATATACAAATAAATGAAACAGAGAATTCACGTTTGAGAATGCCAGTCATTATAGAACAATGTTAAAGATTGCCAATTCTAGTGTATTGTAATCAAAGTCTAGACCAAACCTCAAAGTTATATCTGATTGAGCAATCAACATCGATATATAGCATAATGTATTCATTGTTTGGACCTACTCTAAATTTTATTACATAGGCCCTGATTTAGACCGTTTAACAGCCCTGATATTAGCATTTATGTTTAGAGTCATCATGGTATTGACAGGCCCACTGTATAGGCCTATCTCCTTTGCAAGTGCTTTTGGAGCTTAATGCAGGCAACCAGTCCATGTAAAGGCTGACAAAAGGTTGACGCAAACCATCTATCTGTATCTCTAAGTAATAAATCTATAGAAGATATGATAAGACAAGATAAGATAAACTTTGTTTATTTTCAAAGCTAATTCCATTCACAGTTGATAAGACAATAAGTTGATGAGACTCAAAAAGAAAAAAAGTCACACTGACATGAAAACAAAAAATATCTTAATCAGCATTAAAAGGAGGCAGACTCATGGGATATTTGTGTATTACTGATGGAGAAATGAGTGTCTTTAATTTCACCATCAAGCAACAAATGTCCCAATCAAGTTTTGTTCTCGTGGACAATTAAAGAGACATTTAAACTAATGTAGACAACTTGTGGTTGATATGGGACTGTTGTGATCTTCTCCTGTACTGTTACTCATTTTGCATCTACATGGTTTTATTCAACAATATGATGAAGGAAACAAGATTGTCAATGATTTCAAAGATTTTTAGTTTGTCATTTTTTTGCCCCACACCCATGATATATATATAGTGGAACCCGCGAGAAGTCAACTCACTTAAAGTAAACTCTCGGTTAAAGTCAACCTGCTCCGGCGGTCCCGTTTTTTCCCTCTATCTTCTCATTAGCCTTGCCTCTGATAATGTGAACACCTACAGAGGTTGAACTCACTTAAAGTCAACTCCAAATGGCCCATGCTGGCCGACTGACAGAGGAAAACTGTGAAGACAAAGAGAAAAAAAAAAAAGTCGGACAGAGAGACAGAGACGCTTTGTTACAATACACTAGAGCCTGAGGGCCTCTCGCTGTATTGAGAAGATGCTTGGCTGTCTTCACCTGTTATGCGTTGGCAGGGATTACACAAACACACACCCCCACTTGCACTTCTTGCCCGTGGATGGTCAGTGATTGGCCTGCTCCGCTGGCCTTGCGTTAGCGTGAATACACGAACACATATTCCCACTAGTCTCTCTTCACGCTCCTTTGTTGGCACTCACACTTAAAGACAGTGTAGACAGCCACTGCACCTGATTTTTTCAGTCACGTCTTTAGATCATGCAATAATACCGAGATAACCACCCAGGAGAAGATAGCAAATGCGTTTAAAAACTTTAACTGTAAATCGCTACGATTGAAAGGCTTAAGAATAACAACCATGTTCATTCCTTTACATGTAATTTGTAAGCTAAACAGGTCATCACCAACTCGCAGTTAAAGTCAACTTGATCTGGCGGTCCCGTTTTTTTCCCTCTGTCTTATACATAATTATACATTTATAATTATACATACTTTTAAAATACATGTAAATGTAATTATTTTTCATAATGTCTCTTTTCCATCTCTGTTCACTATTTCAGGGAAAACCCTCACCACTGGGACCAAATCCTCCTAATCAGTTGGAAAAGCAGCTTTCATTCTTACCAGATGTTTTGTTTGATGCTGCCCCATTTGGAAAAAAGTTTGGTTCTATTGTACTTGATGCTAAACCCACTTATGTACAAGTAAGGCCCAGAACAGAGATGAATGTTTTTTCATGTGGTATATTGCATTTACACAAGTATGAACTCTTTAATCCTCAAAGATCCCACAACTGGTAATAAAAATATCTTTATTTCTCTTCCCTTTCCTCACTTGATCTACCGATTTTGATATTTTAAGTTAAACTAATAGAACCTTCGACAGCGGAGGTATTTTGTATGAAAGATGATCTATTACATTGCCTGAGAAGAAACTCCTTTCTGACTTCATTTCTTGTCTATTGATAGCAGGGTTTGTGAGATGTAAATGGTGACCTTTTTGTTTTTAATTTTTTTCTTTTTTAATGTAGAGACAGGCTTGGCCAAAGTTTTCAATTACTGATATCTCCTCCGTCCCTTTTCCTCACTCTTAATTGGTCAGGATGCTGGCACTGTAATAAATTCTCACTCTGTATACGAATTGTCGATACTTCATTTTTTAAGTGTTTGCAGTTTGAAGTGTTTGTATTTGTTATGATTATCAGAGGAGATTGAGAGACCAGATTAGCTGATGAATGATTATGAAATAATATTCTTTTATGCCATTTTCCAGAGATAGCTGTAGTCATGTATTTTACTATAAAACTTTACTATGTCTCCCATTGATTTTATTATATGATGAAAGAGAAATGTCAAAAAAGGCAAAAAATTGACTAAATATTTCTCAAATAAGACAAAATGATTTGTAAAATGAAGTCAGAAGGAACAAAATTATCAAGTAAAAACTTACTTCAAACTTCTAACATTTCCATAGGGACTACATGTATGGTACTTTTATGTATACAAATAAGGCACTCTTGTTTCAGATGCTATTCATGTTCTGTTACTAAAAAATTTTCATCCATCTTCTGTGATATACTTTTTTTTTCCCCCTTTCTCTCTATATGATATGATGCAATAAGAAACATCATCATGCCAAGATGAAAGAACAAAAAATTGATGGGTGTTAGTCTCAACAACAGATGTGTGATTGATACAGTAATTTAATACAATTTATTATTTCAAATTACCGAATTTGCATCCACAGATTTGCAATTGCTACCTTCTCTGAAATTTTGATATGAAAAATCTTGAACATCTTAAACTTTTAACATCTTTTACGAGTTCAGATATTGTTGATAAATGTTCGTTTTTATTTTCTTTATTTTATACAACTATTTTATTTTAGAATTTCATCAAAGTATATGATAGAACTTTGTGATATGGTTAGAATTTGTTTGTTATAGAGATTCCCAGCATGATCTCATGAAGGAATTTGTCAATATATGTATTTGATATTCTTTGATCTCAAATAAATATTTGATTCATGATGTTTGATATGAATTGATATATAATATGCAGTCATATCATATCACATAGGGCAGGATAAGATATTATTTGATATGATGTTTAATCATTAATGTAAATTCAGATCTTAACATTTGTTTACTTCACAGACATTTGTCAATTTGAATCAGTTATATGTTTTCCACAAATTGAACAAGTATTATCAATTCTTTCATTCAGGGATCAAGTGTACTAGTCAAGTTTATCAGCGCTAACCCACGGAACAATCTGAGGGTAAGTTTGATGAAAAGTGTCACACTATTGAGACCATACACTACTAGCATTACCAGCCCTTTACTGTCGTTCAGTGTTCTGGTGAACAGGCTGGCAAAAAACCAAATGCAGTAATCCCTTGCCCTGCATGCTTTCTCTAAGCCACAATATCAGCTGCTGACTGATTGTTTCTAGGGATAAGAAAAAGAAGAATGAGAAAAACAAAAAATAGCAGAAATTCACCTCAAAAAGAGACGAAGAGCAATAATATAATGAAATAATTTTTCTGTAACACAAGAATGCATTCTATAGCAATATACCTCATGCTTCGAATGTATATACATATTTATATGTACACTGCTATAGACAAACACCATCAGCAGGATACTGATATCCCTTCCACACCCACCACAAAATCATGCAAGGATGGTAGGAAACATGGTGTCATCAATCGTCTTTGGTGTGGGGAATTCTCCGCCGCACTGGTTCACATGTGGATATTACCCCCAAGAAGTCACCTTTCTTTTTACTCATGATTTGGCCAATTAGACCTAGTTACACTTTTTCACTAAGCTATTGCAGTCAAAACGAGAACAGCAAGGTACTGCACCATCTCTGCTCTGCCCGCGGTATAGATTTATCACATGTAATGTTTTTTGAAAAAGGCCTAGCATAGAGGTAGGCCTGCTATAAGTACAGTGTTTCATGACATAACATGTAGCGGTGGGAGAAGTGTTGGAGGGCGACGAAGCTGCGTGCGGTGATCATGTTGGGTATTAAATGAATGTTCAAGTGGCAGGCTTGGGAGCAGTGGAAGTCGTCATCAGTTAACATTGACAGTGAAATTTAAATGGTCGATGACAACCAGTGTCGATAACAATACATGTATTAAAATTCATAACATGGTAAACAAAACAGGTTGAGGTGGTGGGTCCACATGGATATCAAGAAAGGACTCGCATGTGGCGCTCTTAACATCAGGCAAGATAGACATGGACTTTGCCTTTAGCACTCCAGGAGAAGGGGAACAGTGGGTGAGGTAATATGATACTCTTGATCTTTCAGTGGGCTTCGGCTTAGGCTCGGTTCTCGGCACTGTATTTGGGACAGTGTTGGGGGAAGGGTCGGATGCGAAGCCACGTGTGTTAGACATCTATGTGATTAGTGTTGCTCTGTGAGACATTTGACTTTCACTAATATTAGTTAGTACTAGTACATGAATATACTATGACTTCCAATAGTTATAATGTATCGTGTTAATGTACTGCTGTTACAATCACTATGGTTTTTGCTGGATCATGCAAAAGTGAAAGAATTCAAAGAAGGGAGACTATCCATGAAAAAAATATATCTCCTATAATCAGCCAGTAGGCTATTTTTTCTATCTCCTTTTTTGTTTCCAAACCGATTGAAACCTAATTTGGTATGCATCATTGTCACTACAAAAGCTAAAAAGTTACATAAGTGTGTTAAATTCGGTGGGTAAGTCTTAGAGAAAATCGGATTTTTAGTTCGAAAAAATGGCAAAATTTGAATTTTCGCTATATGGTATTTTTAAAAATTTATAGAAGATTTTGTATGACATGGAACATAATAATAATAAATGCCTTTTTAGATATTATATTAAACAATGTATTCACCAAGTTTTATGAAGTTCCGTTGAAATTCGGCGGAGGAGATAGATTTTGAAATCAGTCAATTTAGGGACGCCA
>JBCAUA010186559.1:0-21470 GCA_038406235.1 Peronia verruculata | reverse complement strand
AAGTAAATAAATAAAAATGGCTATATAAAAAAGAGTGAGGGGAAAAGAAGGAGCTGAGACGTAGACTAAACGGAGACGGGAGTAATATGTTTGCAGCCTGAAACCAGTACCTGTCGATGTTGGTAATGATTAAATCATTTTTATTCTGTTGTTTTTTTTTTTTTCATACTGTCTGTCTTTTCCCCCCAAGCCTTTCAGTCCTGAAAAAGAAGGATTATCTCTGTTTGAAGTGGGTGCCTTTTAGTGTGTGTGGCTCTGGGGTCGAAATTTGGAATTTGGAAATTTACCCGGACAGAGGCACAGTTTTTTTTTTTTTTTAAACTTGCGTAGCGTGCACATGGGACCTCCAATATATAATCACTCTCATCCAAGAAGGCTAAACAGCCGCCAGGCTTGCCTGCCCAGTGGAAACCAGGGGACCGTTGAGTCACTAAATGCAGGCTCTCATCCTCGAATCTTTCCATCCCCCGACTGTTGATCTGAGACTCGAACCCGCGACCTCCAAGATGTGAGATTTTTGCTGGATAGCAAACGCCTACCCAGCCGGCCATTGAAAGATTTGTTTGTCTATGTCCATACAATTCTCCATTCTATGTGCATACATTCTGGGGCAAAGACACTTCTATTGTTGAGTGTGTTTCTCTCCTTCGGGCTATAAAGGGAGATCGTTTCGCAGATTATCTGCCCTTTCCAAAAGAGGGATCTGTGTAAAGGGATATCATTTTGACCAGACTTTTACTTCCCTTTGCCAGGCAAAAGATGTGTTGAACAAGCAGTGCAAAGAGGAAAATGCCCACATACTTCTTGTTATTCGAAAGTCTGATCGCCAAAAATTGGTAAAATTATAACAATAAGAAGAAAACATTCTCTTTATATCATAATGTTTGGGGGAATTTTTCATGGTGGATGTTTCAGAGCAAAAGGCACAAAGGTGATTTTTGTTTTCTAAATCTTTACACTACTTGTTCAATCCCTCTTTTGTCTGGTAGAGGGAAGTAATAGGATTAGGTACAACGATCTCCCATCTTGTCTCCATTGTTTTAGTGTATCTGATATCGTTTTTTTTTTTTTTGTTTAATCATGGTTTGGCATGTGTGAGATTGGAATCCTTATATGTTGTATTGCTCTTTCAAAGACTGTTTTATTTAACCAAGTGTATTTATGTCAAAGAATACTATAGGGTCTCGCCATTGCAAACTTTACCGGGTTTCTTTTGTTACGATCTGTCTACGTCTTTCAATCTGCTGGTGGAGCTTATCTCGACAATTGTATCAGAGCCTCTGTAAATGTCTTCCAAGTCCTCTCTTCAGCAATATTTCTCTATAGTCAGGGGTGCAATGTGGGTGGATGGGATGGATGGATGGTTGGCTTGATAAATGGATGAACGGATGGATGGATGGATGATGAATGTATGGATGGGTGGATGATTGATAGATGTATGCGTGGATGGATGGATGTGTGGATGAATGACTGGTTGGCTGGCTGGAGGCTGGATAGATGAGTCAAGGGATGGATCGATCGATCAAAGGATGGAGGGATGGATGGATGGATGGATGGAAGGAGCCAGACATGTAACCATGTCTAAGAAATGTTCATCAATTTGTAACTGTCTTCAATATCTGTCTTGGCGTGAAATGGATAATCCACAAGAAAATCGACTTGGCCTAAGGGAACACGGTCTGAATTTTTCATTAAGAGGCTTTGGCCATTAGTTCTCTACGGGCACAAAATCGTTAAATATCCCCTCGTTCTCCCTATCCCTTTTACACACACACACACACAAAGACACACACACACAAAGACACACACACACACTTACACACACATTCACACACACATACACACATACACACACACATGTATACACACATTCAAAAACGTATCTGTCGCTCTCTCAGATGCTCACACACACACATAGATACATACATAAAGCGTCTCTCACATACATGCATATCTACTCTCTCTACTTTATACATAATTTATATCTATCTTGTATAACTTCTTTCTTTATCATTATATATGTGTGTGTGTGTAAGGAGTATTGATCTGTATAACCGGTTTACGTTTCTCTCCTTATGTCATCTTTCTTTCTGGAAGCAAGTATTTTTCTTTCTACGTCATTCTTTTTCCTTTTCTCTCTCTCTGTGTCTTTCTTTGTATTTAGTCATAAATCTCCTCTAAGTTTTCTCTCTTTCTCTCCCCCCCCCTCCCCCCCTCTTTCTCTCTCTCTTATTCTGATCTACTTTTTAATGATTTTTATTTACTCTTCATTTATCTCAAAGTTTCAACTTTTCTTTTTTCCTCTTCGGTTTCTTTTTCCTTTTTTTTTTTAAATCCCAAACGATCATTTCGTGAAAGTAAATGCAAAAAGAATTTCTATTGCCATTTCTGTCCTGAGTGGTCTCCCTTTGACCTGGAATGAATTGTCTCCCTTTGGGCGAGAGTTATTCCCGCTTGATGTATCTCCGAACGTGTACGTGCATGCCTCTTTGAAATATGTCTGTAAGCCAACGACTGTTACGCACTCACGTTGTCTGACTTAACATCTTTGCCCAAAAACGTTGTTGACAAAATCTTGATTTAGTTTTGCCTTTTTTTTTTTTTTTACATTTTGAATTTAAACCAGTAATTTTTTTTTTTTTTTTTCGCTAGCAACGAAGTGACACAAAATGTGGTCATTTAATGTTGTAAAAATTGACTTGAATAAAGTAATTAAATTGTGATGAAAAGGACATTGTCTCAAAGTACATTGGAAACTATTAACCCTTTTTTTCTGCCAGCTTCATTACACTCTCATTGTTAAAGTCTCACTCATGTTTTCCAAGATTTGAAAGGCAAAAGATCCAAGCAGCTGCTACTTTAATGGATTTGACAGGACAGATGCAGCAATAGCAAAAGCTTAGACTATCAAATTATCATCCAAAGTTTCATTGATTACAGCTCTGGTAGTGAAGAGATTAAAGATTAACCCTAAGAGTGCAGAGGAACCCTAGATATGTCAAAAGACTGAGGTGATCAAATGCTCTTCCATTACACTGTCCATGGCTGTTTGGAATATTGCTCCAAAAAGCGAGGGGTATGGTTGCATGTATTCGTACTATATTGCCTTAAACAGCGAATTCTAAGACAAGGAGGTTAATGTCACGTTAGAAATCCTAACACGCTAACAGTTTCTACTGACCATTTTACTATTAACGTATATTGACTGTAATTTCTGTAACTTGAACTTTAGTGTCACTAGGAATCCTTACATTCTGACAGTCCCTTTTAACTCTTCAAACGTTACCTTCCATTTACTGCAATCTCTAAAACAAGTAATTTAATGTCACGATAAGGAAACCTGCCTGTTGGAGAAAGTTATCTCACATCGAACAACTACAATTGAAACTGCTTATTGACCATTTGTCCTATCCGCATAAGACATATTTTCCCTTTCATATTCGCTCTTGCTCACTCCACAGTCTCGACCTCCGTGTTAAAAAAGCTTACCCTCTACTGCCTAGGTTTGCATACCTGAAACATCAACAATACGCCTTATAACACTAAAAGTTAGGGAAACCGTAGATATTACATGGGAGGAAGTTAAGAGCAAAGAAGATCATACACCCATCACTGCTGATTGAACTGCGGATTGTTAAACCCCAATGACAAAGGGAGTAATGTTAGTATGTATCCTTCAGTTTGGAAAAATATGGCTCGAGAAAGCTACACGGAATTCTTGAGATAATAATAATAATAATAATAAAATGTCCCATTGATTCACCCTAAATTTAAACGAATCGCCTAAAGCAATTGTATCTTGTTTTAACTAAAACTTGAATAAACGACTAGCTTAAGAAAAAAAGAAATGTTCTATCTGATTTTAACTCAAGTTTGGGGCAGTCTTTGTTTCACTTTCCGCCGTGCATGTAGATCTATATCAATCAGAATCATGATGAACCTTCTGTCTTATGAACATGAACGACTGTTATTTGTACTGGGGACTGGACTGAATCGCTTGGGTTTAAAACGTTGGTTTATACTTAACTATAGTATTTGAGGCTGGTCCTGCCATTATTAGGCTTGTTATTTACTGCTGGCTGTTCTGTTCCATACTATGTGATTAGATATAGGAATCTCACTGTATATCTTCCTGGGCTAATCGATAATTATGATCCCTAAGCTACTGGCGTACGGGCATCATGATGATATACAATGAACCTCCCCCACCCTCCCATGAGAAGAAATCTTAAACGGATCTCTCAGTCCACTCTGATAGTAAACCAAACGCTGTCTCGGAATAATGGAGACATTTTCTTTCCATCCCTGGGGCCGGCATGTTTTTTAAATGAAATGTTACCATGGTAACATTATTTGGAATCAATAACGGGTTCAAAAACCTACGGTGTAATCAGTTTTATAGACTGCGACTATTGTCTGTTATCAAACCTGTGTTAAGACTCCCTTATGTCAACTTACTCGGTTTTCTCATCTTTCAACATTTTGAAATTTTTTCTTACCTTAGAAGAGAACCCACGGCCTAGGTGGGAGATTCTGTTTTAACAGATCAGATCGACACTGCCTTGCGATTTAAAGTGTACGACAAGCGTGCGCACCTCGAAGTTGGTGTTTTGGATAACTAAACTGAGCGTTTCTCAAAGGAAACGTGCTTGGTGTTCTCAACGCGTCAGTCTGTCCAATTAGGTATTTTTTTCAAAATCACATGACCTAGGAAATATCGCCCACATGTGGCCTTGTTTATATGATGTGACAAGTTTGAGAGCTCATCATTCGTCCAGATTTTTCTGCCATGCGCAGAGCAAGTAAACAAAGCCACATGTGAGCGATGTTCACTAGGTCATGTGATTTTGAAAAAAATACCTAATTATTTGAGCGAAATTTTCAGTACAGTGCTTAGATTAGTCCAGTCTGTGGAACATCTCGATGCTTTGTACAAATTTATTGCAAAGATCGACGTGATCTATGCAATTTCAGCCACAGCTTGTCAGCAGCTTTTAAAATGTGTGCAGGTGCTGAAGTCGAGGTGAAGAATTTTTCCATGTTGTTCTGTGTATTATGTGATCCATATTTTCATTTTTTAAATTCTTTTTTTACAACCATCCTTCTTCCCTGTTCATCTAGTATAACTATGCTAACAAACGATATGTGGATACTTTTTAAAAAATCTTCCTTGAATGTAATCAAATCATTCGTATGTCTGTGTAAATCTTGATGAGCAAAAACAGTCATCAGGATCTGTGAATATGTATTAGTTATCAACCCTGCCATCATGTAATACCTCCCTAGCTTTTGATCTTCATCCACTACATAAATAACTATTTTTACACTGTAACAAACAGCAGTAACAAAAACAAGAAAGATTACCCAGCAAAACCAAAACACCCAAATAAAAGTAAAGGACAAAATAATGAAGACAATAACATAAAAAATGAAAATTTTCAAAATGCAAACAACAAAGCTTTGATTTTTTTTAACATCATTTTTTATCAGTCTTTGTTCACTGTTTGAAAGCAATGCAGATAGACTTATATACAACATAAACGTAAGCAGTAAATGGATTGATCTCTTTCAAACGCACATTTGTACTCACAAACATCTATATCAATACATGAAAAACAAAACAATAGCCAAAAAAAGACATTCACACCATCATATAATTTGATCGATTCACTCATGTACAAAATCATGAAGACAGTAAAATTCCTGCCACCCAAATCAGTAGAACGATTGCTTACAAAACTGCTAAAGCTATGCTACAATCAAAAATTAAAATGCAGAAAGAAGAGGCGAACACATTCCTTACAAATTCAAAATCAGTGAAATTTAAAACAAAAAACAAATAACTAAAAGAAACGTACAATGCACAAAAACTGTCATACCAATATTGGAAGCAGTACTGCTTGAGATAATTGGCAATCCGGTGGTATGATTGTCATCTCTAGTCAGACTTTAATAGAAAAAGAATGAGCGAGCAGGCCTGTGTTAATTTGGTTCTGTTTGAAAACTATGAACGAATTGCCCACTGCATGAAAAAAAAAATAGATCTATTATCTTTGTCAGTTCACTGATAAATCTGCACAATATGCTATAAGACAAAATGTTTCCTTTAGAGAATGAAAGACATATTTCAGTTAAATCTATACAAATATAATAAAAACTTTTAAAACATGTGCCATTTTCCTCACATACACACAAAAATAATTTGAATTCTTCTGTAAAAGATGGAGTAAAATGCATAAACAGAAGAGTAACAATAATTAATAATTCATGAAAACACATGAAAGATGAACAGTTCATGCAGAAAAAAAAAAAAAGAAATGTGGCAGATGATCATCAAACTTTGATTTAAATCTAAATGAAAGCAGAGAGAAATCAAAGGAAAATAATACACATAACTACCATGATCAGTAACAATACATTTATCAGATTCAACATTCTTCCTGAAATAAAAAAAAAATAAAAAATCAGTGAAAAATGATTCACAGATTTATAATAACCTGCAGGGATGATCAGTTGATGGAAACATTCACACAATCTCCCACTTCATACTGTCATACATAGTGTTCAGAACAACAATCATAGGGACAGATCTTCACAATCAGTGAATTTGTTGCGTCAGTGTGGACAAAGGGCAGATACAAATAGTATGGAACTGAAGGTAAACATGATAAAAAGTCGATCAACCATGTCAAAGATTACATAATATAGAAGCTTGTGTAATATACAATGATGGCATCCTTTAGTACCCTTATTTTCACACTTACAAACAGTTGCTGCACTCAAAAGGCATGTAAACAATGAAGATCATAGTAATTTAAGACTGCAATTCGTTCTGCTCTCCAAGGGTGATCAAAAATGAAATAGCTAATGAAAGAGCAAACAAACAGATATCTATGTATATATATAGGCCACATATATTATCATGAAAGTCTAATAAAAAAAGTATTGTTTGTAACCAGCCAAATAAAATGAGAATTTTTTTCATTATTTCCTTTTTGGGGTTGTTACCCATAAATTTTCACTGATATAAAAATCATGTTCCCTGAACAAGAAAATGCTGTAAAAAAAAAATGTGTATCTTTTCTTTTAACAAATCTCCATTATCTACATTCCTTTGTTGTAACAGTAATTCATTATTTCAATGGATGTTTGTGTTTACAATAATTATGACATCAACAATGAAAAACAGACAAAAGTAAATTTACATCTTAAGCATTGGCTTAAGGAGATATGAAAGTAAATGAGATTCAGGAACTTTGTGTAGTTTTTAGCTTTCACCAAATCAAGCCTAAATTGTGTTTGCATCTCAAAATCAAGTTCTTTTTTTTTTTAAATAGAGATGCTACACGATGAAATCAGTCTCTTCTCAAATTTTGAGCATATCAAGTTATTGGCATCACTGTGAAGATTATTCATTTTATTTTCTGTGTGTGAAAACATGATTGTTCCACCTATAGTAGATGTTGAGATATTGGCAATTGAAGATGACAGGGGTGACCTGTTGCTGCAGCTGAATTTACTAAGGAAATGGCGGATCACTTTTATAAATCCTTATAAATCCTTGTTAGGCCATGCCAATACATTACAGCTTTTCAGCTTTATCTCAATCTATTTCAGTACATTGAACTCTGAAATGCATTTTTAGATTGACATAGAAAGGTTTGGTGAACAAACAAAAAAATCCCCCTCCCCCCCCAAAAAAATGCCATTAAAGTTGTTGACAAATGCGTAATTTCTCGCCTTGGCTCAGTTTGACAGGTGCCTGGTTTCATTGTGTTGTATCTCAAATATGAATAAAAAAAAAATATATATATATAATACAGTAATAAATCTTTTGAATGAAAAACAACATAAGATGAACAGGTCAACACATTTTTCTGTGATGTCAAAAATCAAGTGGCATAATAAAACACTGAAATAAAATTAGTGAGGGGGATTGGATACAAAGGACAACATCAATAAGAATTTCACATTCATCACAGAACAATGGTTTATGTAATGTATGACTTTTTTCACACATCGTATATGTAACTGTGTACACTGTTATGGAGCTGGATACAAAATGCATTTTTTTTTTCACATCCTTCTCAATTTTTTTTTTCTACTTTATTATCCACATCGCTGTAGTCATAAAGCGAAACATCTGAACACTCTAAAACGGAGAGAACTACTAAACATAATGTTATGATACTAGCTATTAATGATAAGTGAACAATTTCCAATTTATTCTCATGGATGCAGAGACTGAATTGCAATATGGAACGAGTCAAGAATTTGCACATGAATTTCATAATGACATGACTGTCTAAGTAATGTAGAAAGTTTTTTTGACAACAGATCAGACCATAGAATTAAACTGACTAAATTATAATCAATTTATGTGATTATATCTCAAAAAGTGAATACAAAATTATACAAAACACAAAAAAAATGTTTCATGATATGTTGCATTCAGTCAGCATGCATCACATTATGGCTAAATAGTACAACAACTGCATCAGTATCGGGTTTTTTCCAAGAAAAGCTGTTCATAAATATAGCAAACAATTGCCCATAATAAGAATAGCTGTTGCTGTGAATAATAGTTACAGCATTTGATATAATTTGTCTAAACTTGTATACAGTAAATCTGCCATTTGTGGACATCAGCAACCCACTTCAAGTACATGAACCTGAGATACTTACACCTTTTCCCTGCACTCTTACAAAGGAATGGTTGCTAAACATCAGAGTTCATGTTTGCTCTACACTTGAGCTCTACAAATCTGCAGTTGACATACTAACTAGGGATCAAGTGACAAGCAGATATGCAATAGATCTCATCTCTTTTTCTTCCCATCAAACTGGTACATGTCTTACCAAATAACAGATATCTGTAGAACTAAACAGGAACAAACTTTGTCATCATAACACCCATTAGCATTTTATTTGGTCTGAAAAATTGTTTGAATATTTTTCTTTCATTGAATTCAGAGCATACACTACATATCTAACTGAATTCTCAAATTACAATGGCAGCTAATGAAATCGTGTCTTTTGTCTGTGAGTTAAGTTGATACCTCTGCAATGCCAATTGAGTGTGTAGTTCACATGAGCTTGATTGTCAACTTTCTATTCTGGAACAATAAATACTAACTCCCTGTCATTACAAATATACAACACTGATTGAAATATAAAGTTCAAAAGCAAACAGAATAAGTGAAGGGGCGAGTGAAACACAGACAGAGACTAAAAGAGACAGAATGAGCAAGAAGGAGAGGAAAATAAGAAATTGATGCCAGAAGATGAGAAAAGCAAGGAGAATGTTTGGGTGATCACATTTTCCTACATAGGGGATATATTTTTTACAACAATTCAGATGTTTTCCAAGGAGATGCATTTTCGCTGATGCATAGTGTAGAGTGTATTTTAATTTTCTCCTGATCACTATAAGAAACAATGGGAAAACATCAACTGAAAACAAAGTGGAACGAGACAATGCCACACAAATCCCCATATCTGTGGCCAGTGGATGAGACAGTTGTTAAATTTGAATAATTCACTCCAGTAAATGATTGATCCTTTTTAACTGTTCATCTGTATTTGCGTTTTCAAAGGTAGCATCAATCTATCTTACATATTACCAAAAGAAAAACATTTTTCATGAATGTTTCTCTCTCTTTGGCTCTCCTATTTCACAATACAAATGGGAATTTGAATCTATCAAAATTTCACAATTTACCATGTTGCAAAAAATCATTTGTGCTATAATGAAATGCTGTATAAATACAACATGGACAAGACAAAAATATTATCACATACATATTAAGGTGAAAAATGAAAACTTATTTACTTGTGATTCAGTGACTTTTAAAGCAACTGGATGATTCACAAATTTTCTGTCTATCCTAACAAATTACTAAAATAAAGAGAGAAAAAGAGTGGTAAGATGATTACAAATAAAATAAAATAACATATTCTGATGATTGGATAGATTTGATCAGGACTGGTTTCTAAGTGCTCTTCACATCAATCATGAAACTAATTGCTACTTGGGACTGACATATATTTCACAATTTCAAGTATTAATATGGACATGGCAGTACTGAAATAAAATAATAAAGGTCTGTACCATTTAGTGAAGATCACAAAGACAATATTCGACTTATTCATATTTCAACAAACTTGCGAACATTCTGTATGATTCCTAGATGATTAAAAACTACAACACTGATTAATATGTTTACAACAATCAAATTTGGGATCAATTCATCTCAGTGGTACATTTTCTTTGGGTTTAATTTTTGCACCTATGAAAGGTAACTGTCATTTGTTCATAGAACAAATTGTGATGGCAAAAATCAGCTTAAAAAAGAGGCCCAATCCATCTCAGGAACTGAAGTGTAACCAGTACTAAGTGATCACATTCCAGCTGTATAAAAAAAATGAAGGTCTGAATTTATCTCCCATGTCATGCTGTACATGAAACTAGATGTTGGAGGTCCTTCTATATTGCAAACTCAGTTCTTTGTTGCTCTATCTCCACCTTTGGGCTATTTGGAGATATGTCAAGTGAAAGAGAGATAGTAAATCTACCATGTAATGGAATTATTTCACTAATCACGTGCCCCAACAGGTAGATTTTGAGGACCATTGTGTCCTATTTCCTGTGTTCAAAACCAGTTGGTAAACATAGAACATCAATTTTCTCAAAATGCGAAAAATGGAGATTCAGCAACAGAGAACTGAGCTCACGATATGTGTTGTAGTTCTGTTTCTAGAAAAGAGAAGGAATGGGCAATCCACGGCAAACCTTGTCAATATGCCCATATGCATAACATAAAAAAACAAGATAAAAATTGACTTAGTTCCACAGGTCTTTTTAGGACTCATATAACCTAATATGGAACAGTATTTGAATCCCTGCAGGAAAGAAATGAACGGAGAAATTCAAATCAAGTGATTAAAATATGGTCATGTGAGAGAGCAAAGACTTTGATGATTTATAGACACTAATGCTGCTTAGTCAGTGGTGATTAAAAACAAAGTGTAATTCTGTTTTGATAGTGATGAGATACATTTTGCAGTATCAATAACAACAATGACACAAGATATTCATCAAATGATGACTCTGACAATGACAATGAGAGTGATAATATATGTCATCAATGAGTGATGTTTGTGTAGTGTACAAAAAAGCCATTGGGTAATTAAATTAAGTGATGTAATAATTAATTTCATTTGTGATATGTCATTCAAATGATATTGTGAATCTGAAAATTGGATGATTAAAAAGCCCTCACTCCAGGATATTAAGAGAAATGCATAGCTCTTACTCCGTATCTGGTCAAACTAGATAATGCATGTAATTAACTACTGATGTCTAGTTCCAGTTGTTTGATATAGAATATAGCTATACAGGTAAGCCTATCTTTATATTCTGTTACAATTTGTCAATTTTCCCAGCTCAATGTGCATAAGCTTGCTGATCATAGTTTCACCAAAATGAATTTCATTATTTATTTTAAATATCCCACTCACCCACACGTTCCTCCCTCAATTCATTTAATTTTATTTCTGTTTAGTTTATAAACTAAGGTCCAGTGTTAAAACTGGTTAAAAATTATTTGACAGCACTGGCTGATAACATGAATGCATGGAAAACTAGCAATGAATAAGACATACTGATGGTAAATAACTACAAGTTATCATTTAAAAATCTAATGTAAACAACAACAGTCATAAAAAAAAATGTGCAAAGAATTTTTTACTTATATAACATGTATCGTAGGAATGTACGTTTGCATGCCAAACCATGAGATGTTCTGTGGTCCAAATAGTTTTCAGTCCACTTGTGTGATCCTGATAGCGATTTTAAGAGCTCCGCTTCTCTCTATGACAGTGATGTGGGCAATCCAGAAAGTAATATAGTACTGTAATATATGACACACAGTTATAAATTCACATTCATGACTTCACTTTGGACAAAAAAGGCTGGTTTGCCATCATTTCTTTCGGCTGACCCTTGAACACCATTTCCGTGTAGTCATTACTTGTTCTGTCACCTTTGCCCTTTTCTCCAGCATACAGTTTTTCAAGGTATTGATTTTGTGCATTCACATTCTTTGGCTGTTGTTCTGAACTGAACAAAGGCATTTCCCCTGGTGCATCAAGATTGTTGGCCCTGGGGCTCGGCCGAGACTTTGAGCGGTGTTTTCGCCTGTACAGAAAAATGGCCAGTACAAAAAGTGCCACAATGACGATGGCAATGAAAGCTCCCAGTAGGGCAAATCCCACAGTCTCACCAACATTATTTGACAAGTTTTCTTTGGGTTGTGGTGCTGTGAAGAAAGACGGAAAACAAAACATGTCTTACCACAGCTCTGAGCATTAAGAATATGAGTAAAAACTATTGAAAAAAAGTGGTCCTTCATTTTACAAGCAAATGTAAACTGGTGAAATATCTAATAAAAAGTCCATTTTAGTAACAGCTATGAGCAAAAACTTTTAAAACTCTTTCCCTACTATTGATAAATTTAATTTGTTTCACATCTCAGAACCAAAATAAATGTAACATCTTTTATCATTAAAATTTTGTTTTGGATGTCATGGAGCTATGTTCAAATAATTTTTGTAAAAGTTGCACTGCCATTCCTTTTTTTTTTTTTTTTTATTGCTCTTCTATCTAGTAATGATCCTTTGTGTCATTGTTCTGGAATTGCCCATATGATTTAGTTTTTTGCTTCATAAAAAGCATCAAGCTTGAAATTCTGCATTGTGAACAATCATTTTCAAATATCATATAAATTAAAGAGCATTTTCAAAAAGTAATATTTGGAATAATTGATGCACATTGGAAAAACAAATTAAAAATAAAAACAAAGAAACAAAATCCTCCTGCTTACCTGTGGTATTACTACCATGGCTCTGAGAGTGCATTTGTGACAGATCTGAAAGATAATGAATATATTGTAAAAAAAAACAAATATTTTCGCAGATTTATCTGAAGGGGAAAAGCAACATAGATCATATTTTATCACTTATGTGATATAATTTTAAAAATTCAAAGGATCGTTCCATCAAAAGAAAATACATTACTTTGCAAACTACAAAAGAGAATTATATTTGAAATTTTGCTCTGCTCAATCCACTATAAGGCATACATTAATTATTATTTCCAATTGATTCTAAACTGGAACATGGATGTTTGTTAAGGGAAAAAGGCAACCTTATTCTTACATGTTGTTTTTCAATCAATATCATATGCCTCAAACAGAAATGAGAGAGTCTTGATTTTCTGTTGTTTTTTTTGTTTTTTTTTTATTTTACATCATATACATTTGTGACATTCCTAACAAAATTAATATAAAACTTGTGGCTTTACCATAGCATTCTGGGCAGCATTGGCCTCGCTTCCTTATCATCACACTGCAGTTCAGATGAGGACAAGCCAGGGGAAAGCATTCAATCTTTCCACTTGCACAGACACATTGAGAGCAGTTGTCTCCCTCCCACCTCTCCCCGGAGTCGTAGGTATTTCCTCCATAGGTGCAAGTTTGAGGCTTCTTCATATCTGTTTCCAGGGAGAAATAAAAATGAACTTAATAATTTAAAAATATTGCTCATCTGTGTCATGCCATCAAAACAACTATAATAGATTTTTCATCATGGATTAAAGTAAAGAAGGAAAAAGGGGGGAAAAAACATGAGAAAAGAAAGTCTAATGATAATTATTGAATGGTTTTGAAAAGGATATAACAAGCACTACTTTAATCCACATCTATTTTGCACCCTGATCCTATACAAAAATTAGATGCTCTGGATAATTAAAAAAAAAAACATAACAAATCTTACATCTCAAACTGTACTGGAATTAGCGAATGTAGTGAGCTACATTATCTGGTGTAGGAGCCATGTTAACTTATAAAAATTTACATTTTTCATAAAAATATTAGATGAGCTTGATAATGACAAAGTTTACATCACTTACTATACAAAAGTCACTTACTATACAAATGTCAGAGTGATGAAATGAAAAAAAAAAGCATTCTTACTTACCCACACAAATGGGGCAGCATTGGCCTTTACGTTGCACAGTCCTGTTACAATTGAGGGGTGGACACATCTGATTGTAGCAGTGCACTTGCCCATCCTGGCAAATGCAGCTCTGGCAGGGAGTTGATTGCCACACCTCACCGTTGTTGGCAGCTGACGTGCAGCGGTGGTGGTGATAGTTATGACTAGGGATTGGTACTAAGCCGTGATCATCACCTGCAGCATTGTGAAATGACAGTGATGAAATGAGCACTTTGGTCTCAATATTGTCAACAGAAAGTAAAAGAATGGTTGAGTTTCTAACAATTATTTTATAAATAATCATGTTCAAAAGAGACAGTGGATTCAGAGGTAATCTAGGGGCCAGCTATCAATGACAGAAAACATATGGAACTGGATTCAATGCAGTATAACACCATCTGATGCTGTGAACTCTTTAACATTTCAAAAATATCCTGATAGAGCTAAGCTGGAGTTTTGATCAGGTTATGGTCCAGATTAGGGGTTAGAGGTAGTGACTATGATTAGGGGTTAAGGTTATGGTTGATTAATCTGTAGGCAGTATGGTGTCTGTCCATTCCCAAGTGAAAAAATATGACAGTTTATTTCAATAGATGGTAAGACACGACATGCCATGTTCCTACACACTGAGATGTTTGGAAGGGAAATAAGCCAGTTCCTCACAAGATTGGCAAGATAAACTTTTCACAGATTAGAGTTTTAATCATTTACCTGATTAGAAATCATTTCAGCGTGTTTCAGAAATCATTTATTATGTAAAAATGACACATGGGTAAGAAATAATATGGATGTTACAGTTTCTTTTGAATGCAGAAAGATTAAGTATTTCATTCTATAAGAAGAAATTTGAATGAATGTTTACAGCTAGAAGCAGGTTCATATTGGAGTTGTTTTGTCAGCCACAAGAACAGAGCTTAGAAATGTCAATGAGCTCGGCATAATTTGTGATGGAATTTCCTTCCAGACTGTGCACAGATCATCTCATTACAGAACATTAAGTGTCCTTTTTTAACCCTGAAACTGCCATTCAACAGAGTCAATGACTGAACACTTACGTGCTTTTCCATAGGGTGGGAAAATGTCAAGATAAAATCACATATTCTTTCTTCATCAGTATTTCAGTATATCAAGCCATCAGGATGCATTTCACAGATATATTTGAATGAATTATCTCACCTCTGCAAGTAGCACAGCATTCACCTTCTCTCTTGACGGGATGGTGACAGACAACAGGTGGACATGACGGAGTCTCGCACAAAATTGTACCTCCGTGGCACACACACTGGGTGCAGTCGTCCATCTGCCAGGTCTGGCCTTCCACATAGTAGTGGCCCAGTGAGGACTGGCACAGCTCTTTCTCTCCATTGGGAGAGGCAATAGTCAGCCCTGAAGAAATCACAAAAAGTAAATAAACAGTTTTAAGATACAAATTAACCTTCTTCTCCATTCACACAATGAAACATTACTGATATGTTTATGTATTCAAAATGCCTGATTGCACAGAAATAAATACATGTCACATAGAAACATACCATAATAATAATTTAATAAATGACTCTATGATGCATAACAGAATATTCATCTCTCTACTATTTTTTCTCATCTGATAGTGCGATATTCTTAAATGCAACTGTTTTTGAACTCCATTGTATTTTTAATTATATAAAATAATCACTTGCAGGAATATATGGAACTTTGTAAGCACAACCATACAACTAAATCACATACCTGGGCATGTCGGACAGCAGTCGCCCACCCTGAAAACAGGGTTAGGACAACGCGGGATAGGACAGGCGATAAGAGAACACATCTCGATCCCGTTGTGACACCAACAGTTGCGACATCCATCATTCCAGGACTCTCCACCCTCATGTCTGGAACCTTCCTGTGAGATACAGGATTTCCCATCCATGTCCTCAGGCTCTGAGTTGGACTTGATCCGGTCTGGTACAGGAACTTCTGTTGTTACAAATTTACCCAGGTTAAGAATTCATAGACAAAATTCGTGTCAGCACCATAGACTCAATCACAGACACAATGAAAGGTGAAGTAACAAATAAAATGTATTCCCTAAAAAATAGTTATAAAGCTCAAAAAGCACCATTTCAAATGCATGGATATCATTAATATATCACACCATCTTTTTGTACATCTATTAAAAATCTCTACATACCATTCCTTCTGATCTATTTTTTTTTTTTCTTTCCTTTTTTGTTTCTTTCAGGTCAGAAAGAGAGACAGAGGGTGGAGAGGAAATTCTTTTCAAGGCTTCATACCTTTATATTATTATAATTATCATTCAAAACAGAATCCACCTTGTGCTATCTCACCTTTGCATTTGCAGAGCTCACATCCTTCATCATTGAGAATGTGACCATAAATGCATCGCTTGGTGCAGTTGAATGGCGGGCACTTGTTGCATTTGCATTTGATGCAGCCATCTCGAGAACGTTTGAAACCGTATTCACATTTCTTCTCACACAGATCTTCATCCTCAGGTGGGCAGGGATCTTCAGCTCCCTTGCACTCACAGACTGTGTTTCCCTTGCTGTCAGTCTTTAATCCAAATTGACAATCCAGGGTACATTTCTCCTCTGAAAGTGAAAAATAATGATAATAAGCTTATGGAAGTGAATTTAACTGACATTAATCATAAAGCAGAGTTTTTAAAAAAATAAAAGAGACATGTTGAGAGACATTGTGGTCTAGCACATTGAATAAAAAAAATTCTGTGATGGCTATGTTAGTGAAATTAAGAACATATTAACTTTTAATCTATTAGCTGCATGAAAATATATGTCATTTACAATAAAACACTGCTTATTAACTAGCATAAACTAACTTGATTTTGGTTTTTTTTTTTTTTTTAGAAATATGCAAGCTGGTGTTGGTAAACAATAACATTATGTCATAAAAATGTCTTAAAACCAGGATCTCTGTCTAACCGGTAACAAATCAAATGCTCAAAAAAGCAAGAAACAAACTACATAAAGACTTGGACCAGCCAATTTTATTCAGCTTAGTTAGCTCTTTGTAAACAATATTATTGTGATGTTGTTTGCACATCATACTAAAATTAAAATGTTGTCAATAATTTATTACTTCCTGAGGTATAATATCAGATTACAAGACAGAGCAATAGTTTCTTTGTGTTCTGTACTAATGGGCAGTTTTAATATCACATATTTTGCTGACAAAAGAAATAGTTTGATGAAAAGGGCTCTCCCACAAAGATGAAGCTCATCTGCATGTTAAGTATACATGTTTCTGTTATACTGCAGTTTAAACTGCCCTAATTTCATTAGCAAGAAAGTGCAGCTTGTTCATAAAAGATTTGACATTTACAATAAACCTGCAAGATGAAATGCCTGAGAAAAGCAGTGAACAAAGCCAGGCGAGACAAGATCAGAAATGAGGTGATAAGAGACGTGGTAGGAACAACACCAGTCCGGCAACACATTGAACAACAGAGAATTAAGTAGTTTGGACACCTCACAAGACTTCAGGCGTATAACACTGGATACTCAGGCTGGAGAGCCAGGGATAAACCTAGAGGATGCTGGAGCAACTGCGTGCCAGACACACTCAGAATACATGGGATGTTCCTCCTCCAGGCCACTCGCCTTGCCACTGACATAAGACTGTATCTCCCTGTAAAACCCACTGGGACAAGCAGACAATGAAAGGAGAAGAAGAACCCTTCAAAAGCAATGGTCTTAGTGTGAATTTCTGACAGTTTTGCAGAAAATTGAATGATGAGAGGTAGAAATGAAGAGTGTATGAACCTTCTTTGCAGGCGCAAGTGAAACATCCTTCTGCTGTCTGTGCTAGGCCATTCTTGCAGTTGATGTTGCATCCATCCAAACTAGGACACAACCGAGAGATCAAGGAAGGCCTTTCATCTGCAGAGACATGAATTTTAATCCATCAATACTACTCACATAATGATTCCAAATTCTGTAATGTGGTTTTGTTGCTAAAGATTGCAACACTTAAATCAAATAATGAATCTCCTAATTATTTAAAATTTCAGGGCATTGAAATTTGGCTACATCCAAAGCTGTAAAGAACAAAATGTTATCACACTCTGAATGGTGAATCTATAGAGCATACCATTCAAAGTACTGAGTCTACTTAAAAAATCATGCTTTTATCCTTTATTTGCTTTTGCTGGTCTCACATGATCACTCAAAAGCCATACCTCTCCCATCATTCATAGATTTTGATGTGAAAAAAATGTACAAATGATACACAGAAAAAAAAAAGGACAGCAGTTGTATGAAAAGGAGGGGCCTTCAGTTTTTAAATAGAGCCAGTGTTGTCTCTTTATAATAATATAATGATGGAATCCTCGATGAATTGGAATCTTGAACTCCTAAGGTTATAAAGTTTGTTGACTGACCAAGACAAACGGGGCAGCATTGGCCAGGGACATGTTTGGGGGCCAGGCACTCCACAGCACACATCTCCGACTGGCACTCCACCTGCCCATTCACACAGGTGCATGTCGTGCAGTCGTTCTCTTTCCAGGTAGCTGAGTTGTTGTACAGGTTACCGGAGTCTGAGAGACATCCTGTGTACAAAAGAAGAAAAATAAATAAACATTGTTACTTAACATCAAAACAAAAGAGATTATAAGAAGAACTGACTACAATGACACCTAAAGAGAGAGAGAGCTCGAAACTGACGTCTACTCAAGGGTAGTAACTCCTGCACAGATGGGTCTAATTTGTATTATGTAGAGTTATCTTTCTTCAATCGCACATACTCAAAGACATTGTTATCAAGGAGAGGAAATGCGAACGGTATTAATGTTGTTTTTTCTTGGGTATTTCAGAAGAAAGAGGACTGAAATCTGAAAAAAAAAATCTCTGCATTACTGTACTGTATTACTAATACTGCATTATATATCATTGTCAAAACGACAGATTTCAGATAGATTATAACGGTTACAGTGTTGTTAAGCTTTTCAACCTCCTGTCGTGGTGGTTGTCTCAGCTGAACAAGAAACGTACAAAAATATACGTTTGCGAGCTCAATATAATTCAGATAGACTGACTACCAGTGAGGAATCAGACAGATAGACAGATTAAGAGTGAGTGAGAGAAACTGACAGAGACAAACAAACGGAAAGACAGACAAACAGAGTGAAAAAAAAAGATGACAAGAAGACAAAGAAAGACAAGGTGGACCTTACTGACCTTTACAGACCGGGCAGCATTCACCCTCCGGAGTGACCATCCAAGTGCAGGAGAGGGGAGGGCAGGTTTTACCTGTGCACCTGCTGAGTCCGTCTCGGCAAACACAGGTGGTGCACCTGTCAACATCCCAGGTCTCCCCGTCCTTAATTTCTCTGCCATTGGACGTACAGGTCAGCCCGCTCTCTGGGAGAGACAAAAGACAAAACACATAAACAGATGATAGACAGAAAAAACAAACAGATGGATCAGATCAGATAGCCGGACAGACGGGGGCCCGGACGGACGGACAGGCCAGGGGATGGTTGGATGGATGGATGGATGCATGGATGGATGGATGGATGGATGGAAGGATGGATGGATAGATAGATGAGTGAGTGAAAGAAAGATTGAATGAATTAATAAATGAATGAATGAATGAATGAATGAATGAATGAATGCTGATTGAATGAGTGAGTGAATAAATAAATTAAATAACACTTCTGATAAAACATAATATTGTCACGTATTTGGCTTCAACATGTAAAAAAAAGTAAAAGTACCATCCCTTGACCCCCCGAGAGGGGAAATTGTCTTGGCCATTTCAGACCGCGTCGCCGCAGTGCAGGGCACAACATCGCTCTTAAGACCTAAAAATCTTTGTAAAACTTTGGAATCATAACAGGACCGTCCCCTTGGCCTGTCAAGATGCCACGCGAGGAAGAGCTAAGAGTTATTGATGAGTACAATTGCGCTGGATCATGTCAGCAAAATTAAATGGCTCTTGTGGATACGAGGGCTCTGAGATTATCTACGGTGAGTAAGGTAGGCTTGTAGATCTAGGTCCAACGTGACGTTATCTTTAGCCTTTCAGACTCCTGACCTGATTTCTTCAAGAATTTAGAACGGGTAAATATCGTTTCACTGTCTGCGATAAAACACTAAAGTCCTGACTGGCCTGGAGCAACCGAGGTAATAAAGAAGGGAACAGGGGCAAAATGAAGAGCGACAGGGAAAAATGATGAAATTATGGCCAAGCCGTCAGAAGCCTCATGATTGCGACTCAATTCCAATTGCTTTTTTTTTTTAAATTTTATTTTAATCTATTTTTTTTATTTTTTTTTTTACGTGAGCTAAGTCCAACTATCGAATGTTTAATTTCTTTCATTTCATTTTCTTTTCAGTTTTAAACGACGTACAACTTAACAGGGTCCTAGAAAAATCGATATTTCTGAAAAGACCCGGTAAGCTATTTTAAGGTTGCGTATCAGCCAACCTGGTTCCAACACGATAAGGGTGGTTCCCCTTACGATCGCACTTTTCCACTGGCTGTCTACCCGCATCTGCTCCATCTTCACCGGACCCTCTCCTGGTGGTTAAAATGATGGACAGTATCAACAGTTACTGTTGAGGGTGCAAAATGAAAAGTTAGTAAGAGAATCCGATTTGGCAACCTAAAGACTGTTTGAGCTGTAAATTTCAGGTGTCACGGTCAAACGATGGCTTGGTTTCGGGAAATCGCTGAGCTACAAAAAGGCATCCGTTAGGCTTGGAGAAAAATGGAACGAACAGAAAAATGAAAACAAAAGAGGTGAAAGATGAAGAAAGGGAGGGAAAAAGAAAAGCGGAGTTAGATAGAGAAAGAGGAAGTAAGAGGCGAAGAAAATGAAGAAAAAAAAAGGAGGAGAAGTATTAGAAAAAAGACGAGGAAGAAGAAGAAGATAATGCTGATGATGATTATGTAGTAATAAAAATTAAATGGTCTAAACATGTATTTTTCTATTTCCTGTTCAAGCAACATTAAAAAGCCTCTTCTATGCAGCAAACAAACCTTTTTTAACATTTCCTTTCGTGTGCAGCAATACCCTATTTACATTTTATGTTTTCATTACTGACCCGACGTAACGCCAAGCGGGCTCTAAAACTTGATGAAATATATAGGGTGAAGATCAAGTTGTTTATATAATTATGTTATTCGCTTTTCTTGAATTGTTTTGTTAGTTGGCGCTCAAATATTTTTGTTATATTTTATAAAATGATGATATTGATGATGATGACGAAAAGAAGGAGGGAGAAGATGAAGAAAAAGAAAATAAACTAAAGTGGAGTTGGGATGAAAGAAAGATAAGTCCACTTTCGCAGGTGGTCCCTATAATACTATGTACTCTGTGTGTGTGTGTGTGTGTGTGTGTGTGTGTGTGTGTGTGTGTGTGTGTGTGTGTGTGTGTGTGTGTGTGT
>JBCAUA010186448.1:0-21473 GCA_038406235.1 Peronia verruculata | reverse complement strand
CAAAACACATTAGGATGATTCAAAGAAGAATTATGACTAATTGCATTTTGTTTTAATCCGGTTACTTTTTTTTTTCTTTTTTTTTTCAGATAGATATGGTTCTACACTGTGAAAATATGGAACACATATAAAAGATCAAGCCTTTGTAAATATTGAACTTTCTCCTGGTGTGGTGATATTTCATTCTCTATAATAAATGTGACTTTGCAATGGACTGGTTCCAAATTTCCATAAGGCTCAATAATTGCAAAAGAATGGCACAATATAAGAGATTTTTCAAACTGAAATGAAGGGAAAAAGACTCCATGTTTCTTATTGCCCCCCCCCCCCCCTTTTAATGCTGTTGTTACAAGAATTCTTCACCTTCACCTATCCCATAGACAGGATGTCTGTCGGGACTTTTTTGGAGATTTGGCCACCAGTTTCCTCCACTCCTTCCGGTCTTCAGCTTTCCTGAGCAAGTCTTTGATGTCCAGGCCTGTCCATTCCCTGGACACTTCCTTGCAGGATCATCTTGGCAAGGCTGGACGAATGGGTGATGTGTCCATACCATAGACGTTTGCGTTTCCTGATCAGCATGGGAAAGTCAGCATATGGTCCAATTGCATTTGTGATCCGTTGTTGGACTTCATTTGTGATGTGATCTTTGTATGAGATACCAAGGATTTTTCAGAAGCATCTCATCTCCACAGCTTTGATCCTTCTTTCAAGGTCTGCATTCAGGGTCGAATCTTCACATGCATACAGAAATATCAATTGACATTACTAGGGAATGCATCAGTCTGATCTTTGATCTGATGGTGATCTTTCTGTCATTCCAGATGGTTTTCAACTTGGTCATTGCTGCTGCAGTTTGTGCTGTTCTGGAAAATATTTCTGGCTTTGATCCTTAGGTCTGTCACTATTACACCCAGGTATTTGAAGCTGCGTACGGTCTCAAGCCTCTGGTTGTTGACCTGAATGTCCACTGTGATGTTTTTGGTGCTGATAGACATCAGTTTGGTCTTCTCAGCGCTGATTTCCATGCTGTAGGCTAACAAGGTCTTTTCAAGATGGTCCACTAAGCTGACTAGCTCTTGCTTACAAGAATTAGCTGAGCAGTAATGACCTATTAGCACAATGTTTCCGCAGTGTAAACATAGAAGCTGAATGATTGATTCACAATGTTAAACAAACAGAGTGCTCAATACCACCATGTCAGGCGATTCAGAGTAAATCCATTGCTGCACTATGCTGCCGAACTTCGGATTTTTCTACCCAATACATGATGTGGGAAAACCACCAGTGTCAACTCATTAGCTGAGCCAATCAATGAAGAATGCAACTGAGCGTGGATTTTGGAAAGCTGGGCTGATAGGTTTTTTATTTTTTCCTTTTCACTGATGCTGGTTTGGACAGTACAACTCAATTCTGTCAGGGGATGACTATGGGCAACCGTTTAGTCTACACTGGCGGCAAATCTGCAGGTAGCCCCACTTATTTAAGATGAGAGAAAAACTTTATCTCTGAACAAAATAAAAAGATCTAATATCATTCATTATTTGGACCTGTTGCTGTGATATTAATCCCAGGGGAATGCGAGCTCTTAGCAGCCTGCTTTGTCATACAGATGTATGTTGCCTGGTGGATGCTCCTCCCATTAAGTATGGAGCTTTTGTTCAGTAACCTACCCTGCCAGTCTCCGAGTTGAGGTAGGCTCAAGTCAGCATAGACATAAAAGTCTTACGATGAGTTGAGTCAAATCATCCACTGCTAGAAAGCAGCAGCGACCCGGGGGACGAACAGATCACAAAGCTTTCTGTTGGGGACAAGACTGCTCGTTTCGTGCAAGCAAACCCCTGGATGTGGGCTGACAGAGACATGGCAAAGGAAATCCAAATCCTGAGATAAAAAGTACTATACAGAGCATAGGGACCCAGGTCCGCCTCATAGACGAGCGAGGGGCCCATCCGTTCAGCTGCTCGGTGCAAGGAGGGCGAGCAGAGCCACATACCAATAGGACCTGCTGCCACTGGCTCGTCCTCCTCTGATTTCTCTTAGTCCAGAAACCATGGGTGACGGAGATCAAAAAGCACAAATTGAGCCTGTGGCAGATTTAGCTGGAGGTTGCAACCTCCAGCAGGGACCCGGCCATTACAACCCCCAAGACATTACCTGCTACTGCAGGAAGGACCACCTTCAACTTCCCACTTACCACTCAACCTAACCTAACTACTTGGACTTTGGCTAGGGGCGTCACTGCCGCCATCCTAGGTGCACTTTATGAGATGAACAGCCCAACTGACTTTCAGAACTATAGTGACCATAAGGGTTGTAAGGGTAAACCTGGTTTCTTCTAATCCTCAGAATTGTAGGGAGCAGTGGGAACCCTGTTCATTGAGCTTTCGGCCGACCTCAGCCCAGCCCTTCCCCGAGCCCTCAACCCTCTCCTGGCACAGGATGGGGCAGGGGGAAGGCAGCGCTCGGCGACCAGCTCACTCAGGCAGCAGCTCCCACCCCAGATGGACTGCTATATTGGTCCCCTATAAACCCTACATGGAGGAGGACCAGGCTGTTGTCAATCACTGATGTACACATAACACAACAGTGCTATGTTATTTTTTAACCTCGGTTGTGGACAGCTGAGATAACCACCACTACAGGAGGTTGAAAAGCATATAAAAACCATATAGCCAGGCTAGATTACCACCTAGTCGCGGATAAGCCGCTCGTCAGCTTATCACAGGACTGACGCTAGGCCGCCCCAGGCCACGCAATTGCTGCCATATGAAGGAAAGAGTTGGAGCTAGGTCAAGGATGGAGAACCCATCGACCATGGTCTATAGTCACAACTCAAACCGAAGTCCTTGATGTCCATGCACCTTTACACGATGACTTCGGCAGGCAAATCCCAAAGAAGCTAAGAGCCATCGAAGCAACTGGACCTGTTGCTAACATGCTTCACCTATAACATGTTTCTTCCCCTGAGACTGATATCATAGAGGGACAGAAAACAGAGTTCATGTTCCATTCCATAGATACTGAAACAGCAAAATTTGAACTTACCAGTGCTTTTTGTGGATCTATCAACTCTTTGATAAAGTTAATGTCTTCCTCTTTAAGTCCCCATTCTGCCAATGTTGCATTTCCAGTGTTCTTTGACCACAGTCCATGCTTCTCCAGGAGGTAATCAATCAGCTTCACTGACATTTGTTCATGCTTGAAAAGAAAGAAAATAGGTTATATAGTCGACTTCTGATAGAAAATTTATAGACTTAAAAAAAATATCTATATATTATGTAAACTTAGAAGACCACAAAATAGATCCATTTTTTGCTACTTCCTGCACCAAGTAGAACATAATCAACATCCGCCTCACATAGGACTTGACTTTCAAAGCTGGCTTGTTCCTGTTTATTTGTCTGTTTGTTTTAGATCTGTGACTATTTTGAACTACATGGAAGGCAGCAAATATTCATTAAGCATTTAGCTACAGTAAACATGGTCACCAATCTTAAACATATTCACATTGTTAAATGTGAGGACATTCTAAAAAACTATACCCAGGTATTTACTTTTGGTGAAATAAATTATAGAGAGATGAATTTTTATAAAACCTTTCTTCAGGGATTCAAACAAAGTGTTTCCATGATAGTATTCTGATTCCATTCTAAGCCTGAACTTGTGAATGACCAATATTTTAACAAGGGATTTATAATAATAACGATTGAAATAATTATAGTTTTTGATAAAAAAAACTGATTAATAGACAGTGACAATTAACCCTTAAGGACCAGTCACGTATATCTCCACCGCAGGTGACACTATGCAGAGTCCTGATCGCATATGTTTCCCTCACCAGACCATGATTTGTTTACCTTAGTTTTGAAACTCAAGGAAGCAGAACTAGAATCGTTTATATTATATAGTTTGTTTGTTTTTTTTTTTCTGACGACCTAAAATTAAAGAATTTTCCAAACATGGCCAGAACTTTTTCTTCAGTTCAGGGAATAATAGTGCTCTGCATAGCCAGTCCTTTAAGGGTTAAATTATTTATCTTCTAACACCTTAGGAGAGAGATAGAACACTTCTTAGTGTTATTTCAATAGACAATACTAACCCTGCCCAATGAGAAATGATCACAAACAAAAAAAAAATGGAACTGTGGCACTTTACTACCTCCCATTTTCCTTCTTGTTCTGATGACCCTTCCTTTTTCTTGAGTTCAGGAACAACTTTTCTATCAAACAAATGCGAGAGAGGTCCATGTCCTATAAAAACCAAATAGAAGAAATAAACCTACAGTTTTTAAACAGATCTGATCTGGACTTATGAAACACAAGATCTAGAAACACAACTGCTGTCAGTGTAAACAGTTTCAACAATGATTCTCAAATGAATTACATTTCAGTATAACAAGTTCTACTGGTAGAAACAACGATAAACATAAAGATCAAATTGGATTAAACATCAATTTATAAAATAGAAAAAGACTGTCCAACCGGCAACTAACTAAACATTTTTTTTAAATTTTAAAAAAGCAAATAACACATATGAACAACTTCTTCTTGATATTGAAATGAAAGCAAGCCAAATTTTCAAACCAAATTGGTCCTTCTTCAGGGCAACAAAGTAAACATATACATGTAATTGTCTCTATAAGTATAAAAACAAGCGATATCCACAATCAATTAAATTACAACTATGGAACTATTATTAGCAATATCAACACATGAATATCAAGTGAACTAGACATCAATAGTACATTGATCAGTTTTGTAATTAAAATGAAATAAACAATAAATATCACAAAAGATTACTTGTCACCCTCCATGTCATTTCCATCAGCCAGGCACGATGGCAACAGAACAAGCAAGGAAGGAAAGAGAAATAACTGGCCTGTGCCTTATCTTTTAAAGCATACAACAAGGCCATCAGAGCAAAATTTAGCACATCTCTGAACTTAGTCGGCCGACATACGAAATAATACAAATGACTCTCATTTCATCCCAGTAAAATCTAATCACATACAAAAAATAATAAAAATGACTCTCATTTCATCCCACAAAAATCTAATCACATACAAAAAATAATACAAATGACTCTCATGTCAACCCACATCTCAAAATCCTAAATGAAATGAAAAGTCACATATTTATGGCTAGAGTGTTTTAGATTTATAGGAACAGTTAAGATCCAGGAGGTGATTTTTTTTATTATGGAAAACAGACTATTTTTAACTTTTTCCAACGAATTCAGTATGTTCAAATTAGAGGAAAACAGCGAAAAAAGAGGTCGATTTTTTTCATACGGGTGCCATGGCCATGCTGCCATATCGGATTTTGGCATCCCTAAATTGACTGAAGTTAAAATCTATCTCCTCAGCCAAATTTCATCACCTACTATTCACATGTGCAGCACTTGAAGACCTCCGCAAAGAATACCTCCCTCCCCAACCTGATCCCTGGAACACCTTGTACTCAACCCCTCAACAACTGAAGAAAACATACATGTATTTTTTCATAGCGTCAGGTCGAAGAGCTAAAGCTCAAATGACCACTGGTTTGGATAAGTAAGTAAGTAAGCCAAATTTCAACGGAACTTAATAAAACTTGGTGAAAATATTGTTTGACATAATATCTAAAAGCTGCTACTTATTTTCAGCTCTTTCCAAGCAAAAGAATAGCCTACTTTCAATAAATTTTTGAAAATGCTATGTAATGAAAATTCAAATTTCAACAATTTTTCAAACTAAAAACCCATTTTTCTCTAAAACTTACCAAGCAAATAGGCTGCACAAAAGTAATTTTTTTGTTTTGTTATGAAAATAATGTAAACCAAATTTGGTTTGAATTACTTCTGAAACAAAAAAGTAGATAGCAAAATGCTGTCCAAAAACTGAGTTTTGAGAAACATGTGTTTGAAGTTGGGTTTTTTTTTCAACAAAAAAAGGACATGGAGAATTTTGTGTTCGGCTTTCAGCCTCGGAACAGCTGTTTTACACAAACTAGCCCTCTCTCCATGACTTCTGTGTCTCTTGTTGTCACTTCCTGGGATTCTGGGCATATTTTTTCTTGAATTTTGCTCCCTACCCCCCTTCATTATAAAGGTTCCCATAGAGTCATTTCCCGGTTCTTGAGGGCCTCTATGTGCACCCCCATATCTTTTTTTGCCCAAACCAAGTGTGTTTTGACCTTTACTGTTATATACAGCCCACAACTGAGCTCTGAAGTAGCAGAAAGATAGCATAATTTCACTATTTATAGGACATGGAAATTCATTTAAGAATATTTGTACTGAAAATCTGCCTGATCAGCAGTTTTTCGTGCCTCAAAGTGGTCATCTAATGCCCATTCCTGGCACTGGAGTTCATGATAATGCTAGAAGAGATCATAATCAAGTGTTTAATGCACTCTTTGCCTATTTATACTCAGATAGTGATGATCTATGACTGCATGTAGCCGCCAGTTAGAGCCAAATCCTGGTTAACAGAAGTCTAGGTCTACCACTGAATGACCATGGGTCAAACACATTAGAATTGACTTATCAACTTTCTGAGACCATTTTTATACACAGAAAAGGCAGGGCTTTTAAAAGAAAACAAAACCATAAAATCACATTTGTTTTGGCAAAATCCATATTTCAGAAAGGACCTCCCAGCCCCTCTTAAGTAGATTGACGTGGGATACTAAGAGAGTGCAATAGAAATGTGACTTCCATGCTATATATGGAGAAAATATCACATTGTGCCGAAATGTTTCTAAATTTTCCTCGCTCACTTTTTGAGGGGTGCACACATGTACTGTTATTAATTTTTCTTCACATATGAAATTAGATTCTAAGTGACTCACTGATTTTTTCTGTAGTCCACAACTTGATCACATTATCAAGCATGTGTAATTATAACTGAGATTAAATAATTAATGCCAAAATGAAATGATTTAGAAAATAATTAGATAAGGATGACTGAAAGAGGAGTATTGTTTCAAGTACCTTTTCGTCATCCTAAAAACAGTGAGCCCATGATTCTCAAACTATTTGGTAAAGGATCATATTACAAACCAACTGCAACATACTGGGAAAAATCAGATTCACATTTACATTCTCTAGTTACTTTTAGAGAATGCAGGCTACTTTATGACAATCAATACAACTGAAACATACAAATGTTCATACTTCATTTGGCAATAAAGAAATAAACCATGATCATTTTGCTATATGCAATAAAATTGAAAAACCATTATGATACATTACATTTCTATACACAGACACATCTATATTACAAAATTGCACGAAAACCCACAACAGGATTAGGCTTATGGACTCAAAAACTGCTGAAGGGATCCATCTGAAATTTAGCAAACAACATTGTTGCATATGGATCTGTGTTTCTGTGTACATAAACCTGAAAAAAAGCTTATTATTTTTGACGTCATTTTGGAAATGCGATAATGATTGAATAGCTCATGAGGGTCCTTGATCCAAATTGTATGTTCGATAGTATGAAAGGTTCAAAAACATGTTTTCTTTGAGTAATATTCAGTTTAATCAACTAAAATATCAATATCAAAGTGCTCATGCTTTGCCATACACTTTAAGGCGCAGGGCTATATTTAAATAATGTCTCATGGGTGCCGTGGGTTCTCTTTAAGATACAAACACAGATGCACACTTATGTATGTACATTTATGTACAAGCTCAGGCACACACAATAAACATAAATATGTGCAGAAATATCAGTTAGCTGGAAATGAAGGTACACATTATGTAGCTTTCATTTCGGTCTCACTGGCTCATTGGCTAGATCTAATTCTCTTTGCCCATAACATCATTTTGTTAAACATTCACTCAGTACTTTCTGAATATCTCCTCAGCTCCTTACTAACAAATACAACCATATCCATTTGCAACATGACATCACAGCTATTCCACAACTGGCTGCCTCATTCTTGTTTATGGAGTTTTGAATTAGGTTTATGATCCCAGCCAGAACCGCCACTACACAAGTAATCTAATTTAACAGTCATTATTTTCTTTTGTTGATAATGCTCAAATATTGTATGCCATATAAACAGTTCTCTTCATTTTCTTAAGTCAAAACACTAAAAACTGACCTTAACCTTAGTGGAATGACTGCGGCACTAACACAGACGGCAATTATGCTGACCCCGTGAAGAATTTGTATTTCAAAATTACAAAAACATGCATTTGAAAAAAATATAAATTGCAATTGCAAAAATATTGCAAGTAAAATAAGAGAGAGAAAAAAAAACTTGCAGACCACATTTCTCGCAGAATTAGCTGAAATAATGTAAAGTTTGATCATAATAAAGCATTACAATTACGAGAGTATCCCTAAAAGATTCATGAAACATTGAGATTTGATGCTTCATTCCTTTTTCTTTCTGTTCATAAGTATCGCTGTGCAGGTATCCACTACAGAAATGTTTCACAATTAATCATGAAAATGATACTGCCAGTCACAGATTGCCTTGGGGACTAAAAATAATGTAAAGTAAATTAGTGCCAGAACATACTTTCCACAAAAGTTCACCTGCCACAAATTTGTTATACAGTCAACCCGCCTCTGTCCGAACCCCTTCCGCAAACCAACCACTTTCGCTTACTATCACCAAATCATGATCCGCTATAATATCGTTGATTAGTTCCCTGTATGCACTAATCAACCCTATAAGGAGTCTTTCTGAAGCATTTATGTTCACTTTCGTTTTGCTGATCAACCGCAATCTGCAGGAACCAACACCCAGGTGTGTTCATCCGCCATATTTAACACAACTCTTAGTTAGGCAAAGGTCACAACTAGTGTTTTCTAGCTGTATTGTTTGTCATTTCTTTATGGAAACTGGGGTATTCCTGATTTTGAAAGCCTAGGCAATCCTCCTAACATGCCAGATTGCCCATTATCTGGTCATGCTGTATGACAAGGGGTGGTCAAACTTTTGCAGGATAGTTTTGATATCTTGCTCTCATCCAAACACCCTTTATTATTGCATTAAATGCACCATTCATTGCATATTTTCATCCCAATATCCACTGTCATTATAAATTCTAATAATATCACTTCATTAAAGTTGTTGATACTACACTTTTACCACACTACCACTACCTGGCAATGTTTTCTAGATTTTTTTCTTCTCTCTGTTAATAGTACATTTCACCCCATTTCTTTTTTATCACGATCTCAATTTCAATGCCATATAATCATTTTCTGAGGTTTTTTGTTCTTTCTTATGGAACATTTCTTCCTAATTACCACTATCTGAATCTCAATATAATAGTTTTCTTGACCTTTTCTCCTCCTTAATGGCATATCATCCTTGTGTTAACACATTCAACAGTGGGCAAACCTCATTTTTTTTTTTTTTAAAAAGCCTCCTTCACGCATGCCCATATGATAGAGTACCATCTGGAAGGATGGGGGACAAGCTGAAACAGAAGCAAGAAAGCTTGAGAAAAGAAAAGGGAAAGGTGGGAAAAAGACAAAAGAAAAAGAGTGAGACATATGAGAGTGAAAATGAAAATGTGTTGGAGTAAATGGATAATAGTTACCTAGACAGCATTATAAATGAGATGAAAGTGGAAATAACATAAAACATTGCTTACACACTCAGAGATGACATTTAAACACAAAAAAAGTTCAGGTTGCTAATGTAAACAAACAACTGATGGGGCTGAGGAAAGCTGGTAGTAGGCATGAGGCACAGTGGTCAGGCTGGGGTAGTCAAGTAAGGTTGACAAAATGATCATTACATAGTTGCGGTGACATCTACTTCAGATTTCTGCTTTACGACCTCCTAATATTTCAGGAAACATGATTGCCTGATCATGGGCACAAATTTTTACAACAAATTTTATGGTTCTGATGTCATTGCCCGATATATTAGATCTACATTTTCTCAGTAGTGCCTTAAGTGGTCGGGAATCGGGGGTTGACTCTAGATCAATCTAGCAGACCTTGCAAACCAGTTGATCAGCACTATCAGTGCAATTTTGAGTAGGTAACTAATTTTTGTTTCACTGTACCTTTAGACTGATGACTTATTTTTGCTGAAGAATCAATCCATCATTGAAGATCTCTGATGGAACAAGCAAATCCACACTACAATTTGGATCTAGATCTAATTCTACTAATCTCCACCATCACATGAACCTAAAAAATGGGCGAATTGAAAAGGGACACTACTTGCGATCACTTGAGGATTGATCTGTATTCGTCATTGGACAGAGTCGCCATTTTTCTCCTTAATTATATGGAAGGAAGGAAACAATTGCAAAAACAAATTGAGGTGACATACAAAATTGCAGATGTAATGCAGCTTAGGGGCAGAAATCATGGCTGCAATGTCTTTGCAAGCAGTGCAATTTTCCAGAGGGCCAGAATATGCCAAGAGCTATAGTTGTATTTTTGTAGTCTTCATTTTTTTTTCCCCCCCTCTTAATCTTATTTTCTCACTGTTTCATTTATTACGTGTCAATCTCATTTTTCTCTTTCTCTCTCTCACACTCTCTCTCTCAAGCGATGGATTCTTACCAAGATCATGGCACAACCCAGCTATCTCTACACAAAGAATGTCAATATCTGTTATGCCAAGGTACGGCTGATTGTCTCTCAAGGTACGAGCAACTTGTCCTGCTAAAAAGCAAGCCCTGAAAAAAAAAAAAAAAATCTGTCAAAAAAAAAAACCAGTCTATCTGCTCTTCCAGCTCATTACAACATATGTTATGCATTGTAACCTTGTAATTTGCTGGCTCCACTTTTGCAGTGATGCACATGAGCTTAAAACCTGCTAAAAAGCTCACTAGTCTTTCCTTTTGAGAGAAATCTTTGGAGGGGGGGGGGGTGTCATCTTGGTTAATTTTGCTTTCCTTCAATGTCTGCGGCATATTTAGTGGTAAATGACTTTCCATGAGCTGTATCTTTACATTTGCGATAAAAAGCAAAGCACTATTTGAATACTTCAACTCCACTGAAAATGTTAGGTAGCCTACAAAGGAAATTGATACCAGTTTGACTTTCAGAATTCAGAGTGAATAGTTTTCAGTAAACTTCTTTAGGAATGCAAGAAAACAAATATGCCTATTTCAAATTAGAGTCTTGAATTAAAGTTTTTTTGTTTTTTTTTTTTGGCTTGTAAAGTGCTATTGTTGTTGTTGTGTTGGGGTTTAACGACATATTATCAGCACAATTATGGCTATATTGTGTCAAGCACGGTAAGATACGTTTACACATCAGGAAGAAGAGAGGAAAGAGAGTATGACAGAAGACAGGAGCAAGGAGAGAGAGTGAAAAGAGATGTCTCTCCTGGAATGTCAAGGGTGACACTTTCACCACCTGCAGATGGGAGCAGAGAACCTACTTGTAAGCCCCGGGTCCCTGATGGGGGGAGGGGGACTTGTAAAGTGCATTTCAGACAGCTTGACCTTGCCAGGAGACAGAAAATGTGATTGAGCTAAAGGAGTGGGAGTGCAATGATATTTTGTGTTAAAAGAGCTTCACTTTGTTATCTCTCTTCAATCTGTCAAAGTTTTATATAGATAGATGCATGTTTTTAAGCTGAAAAGGATTTCAAGGATGTCATGACCGAGGCAAATCATCTTTGTGTATTATTCAAGACAACTGTACACTGGTGGCTGAAGTGAAAGGCATAAACAAGAGGATATCACATTAAAGTTCTTCAACATCATGACTAGCAAGCTATTCTGTAGATGCATGAAACAGATTCGCCCAATAAAACTATTATTAAGAAATTTTCAATTTCTTTTTTTCCCCCTAAATTTAGAAATATCAAATGTGACACACCTGTTAGATAGATCTAGATCTATGCCAATGTCTCCAGTTGTCCTATTTTTCCTCTCCTGTTTTTCTTTTTTAAATGACTGTTATTTTCACATCAGCGATGCATTTTATGTTAAGCCTTTTACATGAATGTAATCTGCAGAGGTCATGATGGCAGAAAAAGAAAAGACAAAAAAAAAAAAGCAAAAAAAAAAAGAAACAAGAAAAAAAGAGAAGAAAGAATGATCTATACAGTAATAACTGCCCAATATTTGCGATTCAAATACATTGTAACATCAACAGCAGAGTTGATCTATGAAGCCAGCCAACACAAGCACACACAACACATACATACAGATAGGGCTTACTATTTACACTCTCACTATGCATAAAATTAGGTCTACAATGAACATGTGAATCAAACCAACTTCATCAATATGCATCACATGTACAACTCTCATGCAGTGAGTTCCTCGAGTTGCCCAATAGTTATGTTATCTAGGTTGACTCCCATCTTGCTCCTTCTCCCAAGCACCTGACCTGGTGCAGTGATTTCACCCCTCCCACCTCAACCACATTTTCCTCTTTGACACGCTCCCATCTTAACATTCTCCCTTTCTGTCACTCCAGACCTACTATGTCGTGTTACAGTTACAGCAAAGAGGTTTAGTGTTTAGGAGATCTGGCTTAGAATTAGATTTTGCCACGGGAATGAGACCTGAGTGGGTGGTTGAGACGGTCAGATTTTTTTGACAAAGAAAACAGTTGGGATGGAAAAAAAAAAAAAATGCTGATTGAGCAAGCTGAAATGTCAAGTTAAGTAGAGTGCACTATTTACTGTATGAAAATAACTGACTGATTCCTATTGATGGTAATGAAAAACAGGCTTAAATTTGCTGCACTCTGAAAGTGAAAAAAGTGTAAGTGACTAAAACAAACCCCAGGCTGTGCTCAAATCTGTTGTGAGCAGCTCCAGGATAAACAAAGTAACAACCACCCAACTGCTTCAGATTGCGCAGTCGCTGAAACTGAGGAGTATCGATGATTGCGGCACAGGCACGGTGAATCTTCATGCTCCCATGAACTGGATCGTTGAAGATCTGCAAAGGCGGAATTAAAAAGTAACAGAAGAATTGAGCAAATGTGCAAATTTAAAAAATCCATTGTTAAGGGGGAGGGGGGACAATAACAGACTACAAAAAATAATAAAACAATTAACCTTGAATTCAAAAGAAATAGAAAATGCTCTAAACACATCATAAAGAATAATCACGGAGCTTCACTAATAGACGGTGCATCTTATTTATTTCTTGAATTTCATTTTGCATAATGACAAAGATGTAGTTTGAATCCACACCACTGGCAATCCTATACAAAAGGAATGATTCTGTCAAAGCAAAGAAAGTAACATGCATTGTTCACACATGGTAGGATGGTGTCAGTTTTTCCCACGATCTATCAGACTGGGTTTGAAAAAAAGCTGGAACCTCAAACAAACAGGGAAGAAGCACAAAGGCTGAAGGTCTCTCAATCAAGTGTTAGTGGCAGTTTGTCATCTGTTTTGTGTTTCTGGCAAAAGTCATCTTCCATTTCTGTTTGTTATAGTTGCATGATAATCAATCCTCTTATCTTAGGATGTGAAACATATGAAGACTAAGTAGAAAAAAAACAACAGACTTTCAGTTAATAATTATTTCCAAGGCTATGATCGATGCGCTCAGTCCTCAACTTTAACTGTCTTCCCTGAAAAGATTAAACATAACAGCCACTGTTGTCCAAAGTAATGGCTTGAATGAATAGCATCAGTAAGCAAAAAGGTCAGAAGTCTTTGAAGACAAAATATCAGCTTTCTTCTATACAAAGCTGAACGTTATGTGATCTTTCTCCTTTGATCTTCATATATAACAACATCTTTATTTACCATATAATCAATGGTTTCTTTCTTCCAAATCCCTTTTTCCTCATAGAACTTTTCTTGGAGACCTCTGCACTCCTTCCAACTTGAAATTTTAAGAGAAGAAAATGAACTAGTAAATAGTATAATATGTATGCAGTAATAAGCACAGTAAGCAACACATAAGAATATGAGGTACCCACCAAAGAAAGAGTAAATCAGTTGTCTACAAATGAGAAAAGACTGCAAATGATTTTGCAATCATATACATAATGGCATTGAGTCAAATTTTATTAATATTGTGTACAACACGGTTTCCCAAATTTCTGCACTGATGACTCCTGACCCAAAAGTTCGAAACCCATGCAACCCCCTACTATCAGCAGCTTGATTTACATAGTATTACACACACATTCACACAGGCACACACACTCACACGCATGCATACAGACACCCCAACTGCCATCTAAAGCTCTATAATACATTTGACACTGAACCTCTGTAATACATTTTTTTCACTGACACAAAACAAAAACAACAAAAAATTGATTTTATTCCAAGCCACTTCTAGCAAGACAAGATGACTTCCTTGCCCAGGTTTTGCCACCCTTCAGGAATCATGGCCCCTTGGTTGGGAACCCCTGTTATACAGGAATTAGAACAAACAATAAATATTGCATATAAACATATATATCTACAGTACCTAATAGTAAAACATGTATGTACCGTTCTTTAACTATGATACAGATAAGGATATATTGAGAGGCACGAAATTCAATTTTGCTCTCTAGATCAAAGGTAACACTAGCCATTTGCCAATCTTAAGTGGATTCAAAGGTACATGATATTGTGCTACAGTGGAGCACCTTGTGCAAAAGAAAAACTGACATACAACCTCCCACCCTCTTTTTCCTTTTTTTTTTTTTTTGACTCTCTCTCTATCTCTCTTTCTCTCTCGGGCTGGAACAAATTTAAAACAAATAGATGATAAACATGTCTAGCATCATAGCACAAAATGAAAGATTCACAATTATTATAGCTGTAAATTAGAGGTTTGTTGAAATAATTTTAAAAATCTTACCTCAATTCACATCTCTTCATAAGATCAGAAAACTTCATCAGTTTGAAAACTTGAACACTCACATCTGAAGCTTGCAAATAAAATAAAGTAATGTTTATCACATATACATTTTTTAGAGAGAGGCAAAACAAAGAACTCTGTCCAGTCATACTGCAGACTAGATCTATTAAACGTACAAATGAACTGATATTCATTCAAGTACATTTAGTTATCATCAATGGGTTTATTCCTAATTTACTATATTTACTATGTTTGACATTATGGAATACCATGTAACTGACGTCCTCTGAACTTTGGTTCTTTACACTCTGCTGTGAACAAATGGATCCAGCATGACTCAATATTTCATGCAGATAAGCCATGAAACAACAATGTCAAACAGAGTGTGGAGAAAGATGAAATTGTTTTTCAATGAAATTATAAGTGAAAAGAGATTTCATCCCTGCCTAATTATGTCTATTTAAATTTCAGCTATCAAGAAGGGCAGTAACAAAATCAATCCAATAGCAACTGATTTGCATGTTATTATATATAGCCCAGTTTTAAGCCATGCCAGATTGCTCTCAATTGCTGCAGTAGTGAGATTTTGGGGTTTTTTTTTTAATCATGTCTTCCAATATTTCTTGCATTGAATGAGCAAGAGAGTTGTCTGTTTAAAGGATTCACATACACATGAATAGCAACTGATGAACTGATTTCTCTGGCAAAGGGTTCACTATGTCATTTATGTGTTTAGGCCTAGGTTTTCTGTCTTTAAGGTACACATTCCGTGAATACGTACTACATGTATATGTATTAATATCATTTCTAGAATCCAAGCGTTGCCCAATTTGTGTGGCATCAACATTATCTCTCAAGTGCCGGATAAATGTTGATGTTTGCACAAACACAAGGTCACTTTCACATGAAGTAGTTGATCTTCATATATCCCCACTGTATTGTAAATGTAGCCTGTTATTTCTACATGTTGTTGACTTACTACAGCATTATCCATATGTGCAAAAACGTGGATTACCATCTCTAATCTTTTGTATCTTTTGTATCACCTCATATGGTACGTCGTGTTCTTGAAGTATTCGATCAACATCATCTAGGTGCGTGTTTGACATTTCTTCAGGAAGAGAAAAGACATGAGTCAATTCTATTCCAAATAACATTAAAATTAATAAATAATAATAACAATAGTACTAATGATATAATAATAATAATGGTAATTAAGGACATTTATGCAGTGCCTGAATCCTGAAGACCTTGAAGAGCTTTACAAAGCCAAAGTGTTGTAGTTATACAGCCACATACATATGGATCCATACAAACAGGAGGCACAGTAAAGTATGAAGTATACAAGCATGATGGGAGACCTGCTGTCATACATAATATTGGAATGCAACTCAAACACATACTTTAACTTGTAGACATGACTAACAACCATCTCCGGAGAAAAGATGATTATTGAACAAATATTTTTTAGGCTGATCTTTTTAAAAACAATTCTGGACTTGTTGAAGAGCTGAGAGTGCAAGCATGCAACGGATTCTAAATTAAATATCCTATATGAGTAGGCCTAAATGTTTTGTCTCCATATTTATGTTGAAATGAGAACGAGGATTGGAAAGGTGATTAAGGCCCTTAGATCTTAAGTTTCTGGAAGGTACATGAGGGTGAAATAAATTTGCTAGAAGAATTGTTGCGATAAAGCGCAGGTAATCAATGTACAGATCTGAGTAAAGGAATGCTATTGTGGTACCTAGAGGTTCTGCAGCCTAAACAGGCAGCACTGTTCTGTATCCTTTGAAGTTTAATGAACTTATTTTTCTGCAGCTCTTTCAGAGGAGAGTGCAATATTCGAAGAGTGACAATTAAAAGATGGAGAGAGAACTGTTACCATAGAGGTATGATTCATGTCTAGTGCGGTGCTGAGTGACTTATTCTCCTCAGTTACGTAGTCTATATTTGAGACATGACACGATGAATAAGGGAATCAGAGAAACCATGTGTTTTTCAACAGTGAATGAACTTCTAACGCATTTATCTTTTCTCCACAGAATACTCCACAACAATCTAAAAATCCATTTCAGGGTTGAATTTGCTGAAACAGATTGAGTAAAAGCCCAAAATTGTAATCTAGTGGCAATAGCTTAATAAGGATAAATAAGGATTAACAATAGTGATTGGCCATTTTCTCACTAATTTCAGTTGAAACAACTGGTCACCTCCATCATCTTTAATTGCCCATATCTTCTGCTTAAGGTAGAACATAATGTTTCTTGACCCCCAGAAAGGTAAATGAATAATCTTCACAGTGATACCAATAACTCCATATGCTCAAAATTTGACGAGAGCCTGATTTCATCATGTCGCATCTCATTTGATATTTCATAGGCAATATCCTCTGTAAAATAACATCTCAATTTCTGACCTTGTCAGAGAAAATGGTTTCAGAGCGAGCTGCTAAAATGGTGATCAGGGGACATAAAATTTAACTTTCCTTCAGCAGAGCTTGCCATTCTTTTTGTGTTGTCATCATTTAGTTTTACATTAATTTCCATCCAATCATTGTGGGGTTGATAAATCGGTGTACACTTTCTATGACGGTTGATATGGGGTTGAAGATTTATAAAGTTTTGTATCACAAGCCTACCTGTGATGGTTCTTTCTATATTCTCTAAAAACCTTTGCAAGAGGCTGACTATAAAAGATATGTAAAGTAGGTCCTAAAAGACCTTGAAACACACCAAGTTTCATGGCAAATTTTGCGAACAGCTACATATATTCTCTATGACAAAAATTTTGACCCATCACAAGGTAAGAGGGAAACCAAGCTAAAAGAGTTCCAGATAAGTTATAAGTACATGTAACTGCTTGTCTATGAATATATCTCTGTCTCCGCACCACCTCATCATCTCTCTAGATCAATGTTTTGTTGTATACTGAAAATAAAATTTCAAGAGATTCCTGAGCAAAGATGGCGAATAATTATCAGCCATAAAATGAACCGAGGTTTTGGGCAGGTAATACTTTCATGCATTTTTCTAATCCATTTGCATTGACTACTCAGTGAAAAATGAGAATAAACCAGTCACAAAAGAATTAATTTCATTGGTTCCAATCCTATACTCAATCCATTTAAGCCACTGTGCTAAAAGTCCAAAGAAAGTGATTTTTTTTTTAAATTATTACTAGGCCTATTAATTATGCTTTTTTCTGACTGATTAAATACTATTTCCCTTTGCATTCATGAAGTTGTTGATGGAGTTGATAAGAGAACCCAACAAAGAAGTCCATCAGATGTTTTCATACATCATTAAATCATTAATAATACTCATAACTTCTACTATTTGGCGGGCATCCAGGTTCGAGAGATTCACAGCGAAGTTTTATTAATAAATTTTCACCCTAAGAGGGTCAAACCAAGAAGTGAGGCAAACCTATCACCAAGGCAAGGCCAAGGACATGGGTCGATGGGATTTCCCAGGATATTGGTGAATTCTATTCAGGCAAAAATCTTTTCATTTCCAGACATATTTCACACAAGAAAAAAATCGTATGATGCTGTTGATATTTCTTCTAGCAAAACTATCTATCATTCAGAGTGCGTGGTCAGTTTGTGCAGTTTGGAATGAACTGATGCATTGCGCTATGAATGAATTGATATGATTAGATCAATTTTTGTGCCGCTAAGCTGTTGAACAATAATATCAAACAATCGACATAAATAGATGTAAGGATTTTTTTTTTTTTTTTAAAGAATTGAAAGTAATGTAAGGGAACAGACATTTTACCTCACTGTCTATGGCTGGAAGCTTAATCTTTGATATCAGGGGAAATTCAGAACCAATCCATTTGAACAGCAGTTTATTTAATTATTTGACTCAGTTTTAAGCAATGCCAGATTGTTCTCAATTTCTACAGTAGTAAGCATTTATTGTTTTTGTTTTGGTGTATAATAATAATAATATTGTCACCCTTTCATGATTTCAGTATTGAAATCACTGTTATCGAGATTCTGCGGTGCCTTAGAGGCCTCCGACTTGGTTTTTACAACTATCTTTTGATGAATCTCAAACCCACTAAGTATGTTTCTTCAATATCTGTCGAGAATGACCGAACTAAAAAAGAACACCAAATTAAAAGCATGAATATCCTAGCACTGATAGAACTTATCATATTATTCCTTTGTTTTTTGCACTGACTGAGTATGAGAGAAATGCATATAAAAATAAGGGAGTCATACATATTCATAAATAACAAATGATGCTGTTGTTCTCCTATGTGTTTGGATTCAAATGTCTCTGAGGTAAACATTCTATAATCAATTGCTAAATATATGAGACGCGACACGATGAAATCAGGCTCTTGTCAAATTTTGCGCATATGGAGTTATTGTTATCACTTTAAAGATTACTCGTTCTGTGTGTGAAAAGAATAATTGTTCTATCTTAACTCACATGGGACCAGGCCTGGGCTTCAAGCACAACCCCTTAGGATCAGGGTTTTAGGGTTATTTTCAAAAACTCATTGTCTATGTTCTAATCATCCCATAAGCAGGAAAATTGGCAGGGCTGTAGTTTATGATTGGTTAAATCTAATGAGGCCACCAGAATATGCCTATGTTGTAAAGAGTAGTTTTTGTGAACCTTGAAAATTATGCAATTTTTTGGGTTTTTTTTTTTTTAACCTCTTTCCAATACAACAGCAGACCAGTTTCACCCTCCAAAGTAAGTCTAAAGTCCCCTATAAATGCAGTTTCTAGATCTAGTTGTAATTTACAATGGGCATAGACAAATCTAGAACTGTAAATTATTTACACATGAAGAAGAGTATGTGTGCTTATCAAAATATAGAAAGAGGGCGTGGCATTGTTTACAATTGAATATTTGATCTGACAACAGCCCCCGGCAAATAGTCTCTGTTGATAAACTGATAGAAGCAACTTGTCATTGATAACCAGTATCTAAGTTCTTGCCTGGCACAAATAAATCATCAGTTGAATCACTTTCTTCGATGTTCGAGTCGATCATCTGAAAGTATTCAACCACCTCATGGGTTGACTTTCTTTGAGGTTGAGACACTGATTTGAAAAACTTCAAAATATTGGTTCAAAATACCCTCGCTAACTTTCCAATGAGGGCTTTTCGGAGTTTACCGGAGGAAGGAAAGGGTAATTTTAGACTAAACATGGATATATAGGCCTACTGGTGGAAAAGGTGGATTGGGCAAGTTTTTAAATTTTATTTACATGAATGAGATATCTCGTCCTTGGTCCACCGAGGATGTTTGCTGAGGATGAGTTATCGCGTCACTGGTTCCCAGTGAGTTAAGTAGAAGTTGAGATATTGGCAAATAAAGACGATGGGGGTGACCTATTGCTGCAGCTGAATTTATCGGGAAAATGACTGATCCTGATTATTCCTTGATAGACAATGCCACCAAATTACAATTTCAGGGCCTTTATTTGATCTATTTCAATAAATTGAACGCTGAAATGTTTTTTTAGATTGATATAGAAGGGTTTGGGGAAGAAAAAAAAATGCCATAAAAATTTGCTCACTGTTGAAAAACAGGTGATTTCTCCAGTCAGCTAAATTTGACAAACGCCTGATTTCATCATGTCGTGTCTCATATCTTCTGTAATTATATAACGACACTTTAATAACTGGAGTCCATCACTTATTAAGTACCAGTCAAATGTTCAAGCTTACCCAGACACACAACACAAAATCATCTCAATGTAAAATACTTTACCCATGCTTAAAAATCATCTTTTAAGTTTACATTTTAAGTATTTGCAAAGCATTGTTCATAATGAGTGCAAAAACTTGGCTTACTGTCTTCAATCTGTTCTTTCAGGTCAGATTGTATTATACCCATCTCCTCAAGCATTGTAGTCACCTCAGATGTGCCCATTTTTGATAATCCTTCATGGGGAAAAAAATGTAAAGAGAGCTAGAGAGAGATGCATGCATCACTTCTATTTCCATCCCATCCTCTCTTCAGTTAAAAGTTTTCTTTGTATACTGAAAATAAAATTACAATTATGCTGAATGTGGTATCACAAGATATTTGCCTGTGTGAATGCTTTTTTTTTTTTTTTAATTTGTTTTAAAACACTCAAAATTATTAGTTTCGGAGAAAAAGTCAAACAAGATTTCTTTCTTTTTTTTTTTTTTTTTGTAGACTGTTGTAAAACTATGACTCTAATTCTTATCTGAATAACTCAGTCATTTTAAAAAATATAAAAGATAAAAGCACATATACTAATCTAGCATACAAAACTAACTGGTGGAGATAACAAACAGAAGAATATTTAGCAATCGTGTAAAATGGACAATTCACTATATTTTATTTTCAGCATTGGGACTGGGAAGAGGCAGGGAGATTCCTGACCAGAGATATACATGTACTTACTGGTTATTTTTATTCTCTATTCACATTCTTCAAAATTGTTTAGCTTTACTTTCTCTGTACCTCTCATTTTCAAACTCATCTCGGTCATTAAATAGTTGTGTGATGCAGTTGGTTTTTCTTCTAGTAAATCTATTTATGTGTTATTCAAAGTGGGTAGTCAGTTTAGTTTTGTGCAGTTTGAAATTACAGAACTAGTGAACTAGTGCATTGCACCATGAACAAATGGATACAGCATGGCTCAATATTTCATGCAGATAAGCCATGAAACAACAATGTCAAACAGAGTGTGGAGAAAGATGAAATTGTTTTTCAAT